>DWUN01000708.1:0-20419 GCA_018249975.1 Passova gellias
GATTACACCTACATAATATTTCTAATAATATTTAGATGTATTATAATCGAGACCAAGTAATTAATTTATAATTTAAATTGTTAAAAAAATCATATTCAGTAGCATTTAAATAAAGGAAAATGTAAATTTCAATTTAAGTACATACAGCAATATCACAAAGTTATACATGTTCAAATACACTCACCCACATATTCGCGAGCGAAAAGCACTAAACGCGCACACGTTCCTAAAGTTCTAGACTTACCTAGCTGCTTCATGCAATTGTCCTACGCTTATAAATATATAAGGCCCCTCCACACTTGCACTGCCAGTTTGCGGTTGACCGACGCATAGCTGTATGGATTCCTACATACGACTTAGTTTTTGTTCTACATACATACACGTTAAATTGTTTCAGGGCGTAGCCGTTCTACAATAGGCTTTAATCGCTTATAACAAAAGCGTTTAAGGAGAATTAGAAATGTTTTTTTTTTCATTATCATCATTGAAGCTTTTTTATTGCTCCACGTTTAACATAAGTGTCCTTTCAAAATGATAAGGTCACTTTATCCAGGTGCGGTTTGACACTTTTTCTTATACCATAGAGAATATTCTGGGACACTCATATGCGAGTTGGTTACTACGAGTATATGCAGTACACATTTATTAAATATTATTTATCTCTATACGGTATTTTCATATTATCTATTACAGAGAACCGTATTTGCATTTAAGTTTAGGTTAAAAAGCCTAAGTAATTGCATAATCGTATGTCCTTGAATTTATATTTTAATCCGGAAAGAGAACTGTAATTTCAAAACAAACCTACTTATATCACAAGCTTGTTATATCAAGAATACAACAAACATTTTATGAATACTTTCAAGATACACAAAACCAAACAACTCTACGATGTACAAAACCAAACCGAACCCTATTAAGCGAAATCACATATGCTAAGTGAGACATTAGCACCGACTTGTGACCGCCGGTTCCGACAGGTATAAAGGTCAAACAATAATCATTTTGTCTAAAATCCTCGTAGGGTTTAAATGCCCTTTGGTATTAAAAGATTGTAGAATGTAGGCTAAATGATGCTATTTATAAGTAATAAGCATCCAAAAGTATTGATGTACCTATTTACTTATATTTCTATTGACTTCACCAAGTGTTTTTTTAACTCATAAAATATGTAAATCAGCTAAGGGAGGCTGTGTTGAAGAAGGATGGAGTATACTGGTCGACGTGTATAATAGAGATTACCGTCAGAGTCCACAAAAAATAGTTTATTAGTGCTCTATTATAATAATTGTGATCTCAGAAAACATGACGAATTTAAACGGTCACACAACAATAAGCAAATAAATAAATACCTATACCTAAAGTAATCCTTTTTATCGCAGTTTACTGCATTGCCAAAATAGTTTTCCAGCTACTTTTATTGGAATTATCTGGTGTTTTTGTACTGAATGTTTTAGCAACAACAGTAACTGAGCTCGCTGCATTCCTGATGTCGAAATTGCACTCAATCGGCGACCAGTGCATTCGAGACGTGTGGTGCAAGCTAAATTTGTGGCTAGATCGACGAGCGCTCGGACAAAACTCAACACACGTAATATCTATATCAATGTATTAGTTAATTATTTTTTCATAATATTGCACGAATTTCTGACATTCATCCATAGTGTTAGAAATAGGAAATATAGAAGTGATAACGAATGCTTTTTTTGACTATTCATTTAGGTTATAATATATAATATGCTCTTCTCAAAGAATCATGGGGGTTAGTGCTCTCACTACATTATAAAGATAATAGATTGGTATTCCAAAGAACGTCGATAACTTCCAATAGATTTGTGACAGCAATTAACCTTAACCTTAAGCTACATTTTACATTAAGTGTTATAATACAAAATAGTTTTCATTTAGCATTATCGTTAAATTTAATTAAAAATTAACTAAATATAGTCTTCGTTAGTTTATTCAAAAACCTATAAAAGAACAGCTGCGCAACATACACTGATTTGAAAATAGAATAGGGGCATACAACATCTTTCGATCTGTGAGATAAAACAGGTATTTCGCGGCATTCCAGAAACAGACAATAAACCTTTCCAATATTATATAACAGTAATAGGCGTAGCTTCGGATATTAGGTAATTTAAGGCTGCTTGGCGCGGTATGGTACCATATTTATTGCTACGTTTCCGCTTTAACCTCCGTGAACTAAAGCTACAATTACCATGTCACCTCGGTCAGTAATGAAATGTCAAAATATTGTAATTATTATAACTACATTCTGTAAAATATGACTCAACCTTAATGCACACAATTATTTACCAGCGTTTACTAACTTCCACATACATACTAGTCAAATAGACTGTTTTAAAAATATAACAAGATTACATAAGGCACTGTGCTTATATCATTTAACATGAAACAACTAATTCGAGCAGTTTTAATAAACGGCTTCTTCGGTATGTCGTCAAATATTGAAGAAGTTAGTAACAATAAGAAACGTTGTTCGTACAAACTGTCGGTATTACTTTGGATAAAAACGTAGCAAGTTTTAAAAGTTGGCAAAACGAACTGGTAAATTTTTAAGTTGGGAAAGCGTGTTGGAAAACTTTTAAAGTTGGCTGTCTAAAAATCTAATTATAACTTTATTTACTCAGTTACATTTTTCGTTATCATGTTGCTGTCACTTAATATATACTCGTTTATATTTATTGAGACATCAGTCTGATTGCACTGTCTCTCAGTAAGGAGAGGTTCGAAACGTAATACCAACAGATACTAGACGTAAGCATTGAAACAAAAATTCACAATAATTGTTTTTTTTTTCATGTTAAGAGATTACAAACGAACAAGCAGCGACATCTGTAGCCAAACTTTAATATAACTGAAGCTGCAGGAACGGGACTGTTAGTCATATTAGTCCTATTAGTATATTTTATTAGTCCTCCCTATCAGAGGTTGGTCACAGATGCGTTGCTACTTTTGAGAACTAAGATCGTCGCCTCAAACATACACGTGGACCGGCATCCACACACTTCAAAACGGAACAGAAATTGTTGTATAAACAACTGATTCATGATAAAGTTCTACGATGACCGCGCTTTTCAGGATATGTGTGTGCTTTGTAGGCCATTTTAAAATATCGGTCAAATCAATAATCGTTAGACAACATTCGTTAATATTTAGATATCAAAAGATATCCTTCTAAACTATAGACGGACTGATTGGGAACCAACCGGCCACCTTTACTAATTGTGTAACTGTTCTAATACTTAAATTGCAATTACTTTTTCTCCATTGAAATAAAAACATAATTAAAAATCTCAAACGGATTTTTTGTTTGTTACATTGGACGTCACTAGAAATCTACCCAAGGTACTAGAAATCTATAAATGAATAATTTAAAGTTTTAGTAAGTCGATGCGAGATTCGAGGTAGATACCTATGTGTCTTAATGTGCACTGTCGACACTTTTGAAGCGTTAAGTGGAAATCATTACTGAAAATCCTATGTAAAAATGGTCTAAACACATTGAGTTAATAACAAATTTAATTAGTTACTTATATAATATCATTAAAACGGTATTATAAGATTAAATAAAAGTAACTAGAGTTGCAATCGCTTGTTTATCCCTTCAGTCAGAGATATGAAACAGGTAACAAAAAGTAGTACCAGCAATAAATACATATATCAAAGCATTTCACATGTTGCAAAACTCAAACGTGCTTTTAAGTATGTCGGCCTGCTGGTCTGAACGCATATCAGAGCGATTTTCCAATTAAAATGGTTATTGCTTTTGCTAAGAATTTTATTAGAACACTTCAAAATAATGATCAGTAAAAACATATATCACATAAGTTTATCTTAGTAAAAGGGTCTTTATACATTATCTATTCTCACTACTCCTGAAATTGAAATAAAGTCATCCCAGTAACCCTAGGTTAATGTGTTAAAAAAACCCTAGCCTAGCAAACGTGCAGACCGGCAACCTGATGGAAAGTGGTCACTATCGCCTATGGACATTTGTAACACCCGAGGAGTGGTCAATACAGTGGTGCTTTCACGAGAGTCCTTATGGTGGCTTCTTAAAGAACTTCATATCATAGTGCTTCGGGAATACGAAACAATGAAAAGTCATGGCATTGAACATCACAGCGAACTGATGTAGTTATACATACGAGTAGATGACTAAATCCACACGAAATATATGATAAATTGTATTTCGAATAGAAAAAATAAATTTATATTTGATTTTGTAAGAAATATCTAACAAAACAAGCATATAAAAATCCTTCTAGACATCACGATTTGACAATTCAGCCGTTTAATTATCAATTGTTGCTACATTCACAATTAAATTCTATACGGCGAAGATCACGCTTTTTTTGCAGTACCGTGGGACTTTACATATCTACCAGCAGAACATTGTATAATGAATAATATTGAGAAAACGAAAGAACATAATGAACAACGGCGTAATTTATTTAGCTTCGCACTCCTCGGGACATTATTATTTGTACTAAATATCCTATTAACATTTACTAAATATCACATTACGATATAAATTCAAAATACTACAGAGAGATAACGTACTATTTCAATTTAGGATTTGTATATTCACAGAAGGATTGACGTTCGCAACAATAAAGAATATGTAACAATGTAGATAAAAACAATATACTGACTGTCGTTCAAAGTAATAGAAACTACTCCCTGTAGGCTTTACACGCCAGCCACGTCAGAGATGTCGCCAATTTATAGCCGACACAAGAGCTTTGTGATGCAATATCACAGCGAGATCAGAACGCTCCGAAAAGTTGAGCTCAACTTTTTGTAGCTTGAAATTCTCAACAACAGAACATAACTCTACAATAAAATACCTGCACTCATTTAATGAATTTAAAAGAAAGTTTACTGAATATGTTTTTGTAAATCAAATACATACACATACATATCATCATGAACATTTGTGAACATAATAAAATTACATACTTATTAAATATAAATATGTACGTTATACTAGTACAGTGGCATAGCTCTTTCTATTTGCGTCACAATTCTGTCCCTATACTCGCAAGAAGCGTTCTTAATCGCCATCTCTATTATACGCTACGTTAGCCATTATCAGTTTACCATACCATAGCACATATTCTTTAAAATGTGATTAATACAATTTTAAGAGTAATATAGTGTTATTGACTCTTGCGCGAATGATCATGCATGACAGAGACCACTAAACATATTGCAAATAGTGCGCGTGTTTGAAGTGTAATAGACGGTGTAAAGCAGACACTTAGCAATTGTTTTTAGAAGTGAGAACTGACGAATAACACGTGCACAAGACTCTCGTGCAGCACATGAATTTCGAACGCAAAACTAATGTTCCAGTTTTAGCTTATTTATTATCTAAACATTCTTACATAAAGTAACTATACGAAGAGGCTGAGCCGCCTCAGAAATAGGTACCGAAACCTCGCAATTTGGAGCAACGCAGCCCAGAGCGCGCCCGCGCTCACCCGTGGACATGGTTGAAAGTGCGTTATTTATTTATTTTTACCATCAACCTGATCTTCCTTGGACGGCACCTTCTTAGTTTCAGTATAGACACCGTGTAGATCACACCCGAACGGTGATTGATTGATCAGTCAATGCGCTAATCGGTCAATGCGCATCGCATTGCGCGGAACGTCCCACATGGATTTCGGTTGTTACGACAAGGACTCGGGCGAAGTGGAGTGCTACCTTGAAATACGTAAATAAATTTTGACTAAACGCAACTTATACGACGTAAATATAATGGTGTCGAATTGTTGCGGATTGATATTTTTAGTTGGAATCTGTGTTGTTTCTGGGTCGTGTAAACACGCGGTCTCTCCTGAGAATAAGTTAGTCAGCGCAGTCCGCGACTGTTAGCCGAGATACACTGTTATTAGCTCTAATTACTGTTTACTGTTTCGGACTACGGGTAGATCGAAATTAGTTATTGAATAAAATGCGTACAGACTTAAGAACAGTGAGTTCTAGGCGCGATAACGTTCCCAGCTGTGAGTAAACATAACATTGACTAAGTTCAAATGATAAATTTCGTAAGTTGATAAACTCAATCATTAATTTGTGCGTTTACATATTTTAGATTGCGATACGGGTACATCTTGCGCAATCACTATTCAAATGCGTAAGTACCTTAATAATAGTAAGGCAATCTCAGCTTAATAAAGCTACCCAAGATATGCTTCAGAGTTTGCAAAATTTAACAACACTTTCGAGCTACGACACCTTTACATTACACAGATCTACACACATATGTAATCAGATAAATTCTTCTAAGATAACCAGACTTAAATCAGTGTCTAGGGAGATGATTAGATTTATAGAGACTTTGTATTTTTGTATTAAGCTTGTAATCAATTGCTTTCAAACATCTGCATCATCTCGCGTCTAAAATAATATTTTAGTAATAGCACTACTCGTGGGTAAACAGCGAATGAAATGAGTAAATAGTTACGAAATCTTCATATTTAAACTGAATGAATGAGGATCTAAAGAATAACGACCCCTTTCACAAATATTATTTGTTAACTAAATATTTACGTAACTTGGTGTGAAATCGGGATTTTTTCTTATGCTTTAGTAATTCAGTTTAGCGAACATTAAGTGTCTTTTTGAAGATGGTGATGAATGTAGAACAGGCGTAACAAGACTGTAAGGAAAGAGATATTTGGCTCTCGATGCTATCTGCTTCTCCCGTTAGGGACCTAGCGTGATACTATAGTAATAATAATAACAAATCATAATACCAATTATAACTGAATCTTACTCGACAGCAAACTACTGAAAGTGCATTGTATTTATTTATGGTAGTTTTAAGTGTACGAAATTTCTTAAACCAAAATCAATGTTTTTCGTTGAACGAAAAGGTTACCTTTTCTATGAATGAATTCAGTTGAGCACATTCTTAAATAATGTATATGTAAGGTAATAATGTATATGTATATATAAGGATATGTATTTTCCAACAGCCAATCCAGAAGCCGTAGGGTGCGTGGAAAGATTCGCCACTCTAATGTCATTTCTACTGGTCATCGTTACTTTTCCGTTTTCTTTGTTTGAATGTTTTAAGGTAAGTTTAATTTACTTATTTTACAATTTCTTTACTGTACGAAAATACTTTAATATTTTTTTTACTAAGATATCTAGTAAGTGGGATAGATATAACATTGATAAACGTCTGAATTAGTTCTATTTCAGACAAATATCTCAAATTAAAAATATTCTTTATATGAAAGAAAATTGAAAAAATGAAGACAGTGGAAAGTTTTAAGTACTACAATTTATGCCTTTATTTATGAGGTTAGATAGAAAATTTTTAATTATACAAAAATAAGTTATTTTTGAAATTACACATCCCAAGTCCTTTGGGTACACCTACGAAAAAAAATTAGTAATTTAAAAAAATTTTGCTGGTCCTAAAATAGCCAACCGCCTCTCAAACAGCCACAATAAAATAACCATCCTACTTTTAAACTATGCATCCTTACATTACTTTGGTAAACACGCATTGGTAGGCACTGACAAATTTATGTTTCGCCAATGTATTTACAAGATTTCGGTTTGTTATCTGTAAAACTTCTAGCATTTTATACAAACCTAAAACGTACAAGTATATTTACCAGTTTTTCTTCTTACTTCTTACGTCTTTTTCATTTTTCCATTAACAATGTTTATGTTATTGAACTACCTTGATATTCTAGAAGTTAGCAACATGGGTACAAGAAAATGATAATTTAGTGAAAGCAGTGACATTGTGGAGGCGTAGATTTCACGTTGAGACATCTGGGCTTTAAATCTTGTGATTATACAAAGTTATACACGTTTTTATGATTACATATCAATCGCTATAACGGTAAACCAAAATATCCTAAGAAAGAGTACACACCATAATGTGTACACCTGTATCTTTTAGTAAGTCTGGACTGTACATCATTATGTGGATGTCATACGAAATGATGTAAACACAAGGTTAAATCTGAGTTAACGTGATCTTAAAACGCCCTATATTTCAGGTGGTCCAAGAATTCGAACGAGCTGTTATATTCCGCCTAGGGCGACTGAGGAAGGGCGGCGCCAGAGGGCCTGGCTTGTTCTTTGTGTTGCCATGCATTGACACTTACAGAAAAGTTGATCTCCGTACCGTTTCATTCAATGTTCCACCACAAGAGGTAATAGTATGTATATTAATCTTAAAGGTTACTATAGATATTTAAAGATTTTTTAATTCAAATACCTACGGATGTATTATATTATACTGTAGCCAACATTGAATGTTCGCATACAAAACGTTATTGTTTATTTTTGAGACTAAACAATGTATGTTATTAATATTAAGATCAATAAAAGCACATTTAAAATAATTTATAGCATTCCAATTATATGGCAATAAATCTGCTCCTGTAACGCTGCTTTAGGTTCGACAATGAAGGATATATTTATAAATAATGATGTATTCCATAAATTACGAATTAATAAACCTGTCATTTCTTAATGCATTGGCGTTATGCCGACAATTTTGCACAATGAACGACGCTCTCTGTTTCTGATATCTCCAGTGCATTGACTCTGTGCATCTTTAACGTCATTGTAGGTACTGTGATAGGTATACTTTTAATGAATGATAAGTATTTTTATTTCTAGAGAATATTAAACGAGCAGACAATTATCACAGGTGGCCGCTGCCGCTAATGGATATCTGCAAGCGACCTCAAATAGGGTTGTAGAGAGGGGAATGTGAATCTTAATTAATTTAGTTAGTAATAGGCTAGGTATAGATACGTTAGACCAATTGAGGCTAAAAAACACTAACTAAAAAAACAATAATTATATAGATTTCCTATATGTAATTTTGCTTACCCAGTTAGGAACCTGGCGTGATGGTATATTATTATTATATTTATGGGTGGTACATTCATTCGTATTGGGCTAAGAATGTACAGGTTAAAAATTATATCACGCAAATATATTTCTGATGGATGGCTGAAATTGTGCAAAATCACGCGCATGCGGCCTCCCAAATAAACCGATGCCACCGAAGCGGCCGGTAATGATAACAGTTAACCCACATGTTCACCGTTCAGCTGGTCCCGGCTAATTGATGTGGCTATAAACATCAATCAAGTTTTACGACGTACAAACAGCATAACGCTCCCGCTAAACTGATTGTCTTTAACGCCAATATGGCGCCTATTAATATCGCGACACGTCACAATATGCCCTGGATTTTTATTGTTTAGTTTCATCGGTTACCTACACTAAGTTTTGATTTCGTTTTTCCTGTTTCCATGTCTACGTAGCTTGCGTGTTATGTTCATTTATAAATATTTATACATTAAATTATTCAAAAATAGATTTTTATATTAATTATCTTGTACTGTATTGTGTTGATTATTTAAAAAAAAAGAAAATATTAAGAGGAATTCAATCCTCTGGAATCCTCCGGTACATTTGTATGTCTAGCGGTTTTGTGCAGCTGTTGGTTTTGCTGTAACACCTACACAGACTTTTTACCATTTCTAGTAGGTACTTGACTGATAGAGACTACTTGAAAGAACTTCGGGCTGACTTATTCCGCCTAATATAATGAAGATTTAAGTGCAAAAAATTCAAGTGAAAATGGTAATTCACACCAACTGACGATTAGAGCACATGGATGACAAATAGGACTAAAATCCTATGAGGTCAGACACTTGCGTAATCAATCTTCGAAAAAATTACAGCTCGCACATTTTACATATTTTCTTACTGGCGCACACAAATAAGTTGGTAAATATCATAATTTAGGATAACCAATGTTTATTTAAACGTGTCGAATATTCCTGTACCGAGAACAGACGACTCGCAGATCTGACCTCATTTGATCTCGATTGATGCCTAACGATAATAATAAATCTTGCAGGGAAGGGTATTTACGCCGCTGAAATGCATTACAGACACTGTGGATTTAAATTTCAATGGTCTTTTGCCACGCCATGCCACTTTTTTTCGTACATTTCACATTGGGTTTATAATCTTTCTTTGTTTTATTAGCCTTTTGATGGAAAATTTATCGATGATTGTATTTGTAGGAAAGTTTTTTTTCATTGTCAACTCACGTAAGAATGACTTACACCAAAAAAGTCACTTCGCTTTGTTCATGCGTCATGATGTGCGATGGACATAATTCTTTGACATATTGATAAAGAATTCGAAGAGCAATAAAGATTTCATTAGTCCTACAACGCACATATAACTAAAATGTTGGAAAGACAATGTTAGGTACGTTTAAAAGCACGATTAAGATAAGTATGTACAAAACGAATACCTACTTAGGTAATAGTTTTCGTCGCTCTTTTCAGAGAAATGTAATTATTTTTGAACAGCGTCACTAGATGAATATACAGAAATACATAACTATTTCAGTTTGTTGTTACAGTCGATAACCTCAAATAACTTCAGAATGTAGTATAGTTTTTCGTCTTGCAGTCAAAACCGCAACAGATTGCGTAGTTCTATACTTACTTATGTATGTATTAAAAAGAAACAGCAATTAAACATCTGTTCTTATTAACAACACTAATAAAGTAATGAACGCTGAAAAGGCTAAATAGAACAAGGTGAATAACATTAAATTTAACATAAAACTTTACACCCAATCAACGTAACCACAATTATCCAAAAAAATATCAATCTAAAGCTAAATCTAATAATTAGACCGACGAATGCAATCTGATTGGCAATGCCGATGCATATTGGCTAATAAGCTAGATTTTCTACTAAATTTGTAAAGTCATTTAAAGTTTTTACATAAGTTCTTGTTCAATAATAAATTTTATTCTCTTTACAGGTGCTTACAAGGGATTCTGTCACAGTGGCCGTCGACGCTGTTGTGTATTATAGGATCAAGGAACCTCTAAATGCAGTTGTTAGAGTAGCTGACTACAGGTAAACGATTGCCTACCATTTACATAGTGAAAGGCCATTTATTTCCAATATGATCGCTAAACCATCCATTTCTCAAGTTCTAAAACAAATGTATTTTTGATTATCTCACTTCATGCAGCGTTTAAGGAAATAAAATTGATATACTGCGTAACAAAATACAACTGAATATTACAGGAAGTCGTTTATCTTGTCGGGTCACAAATAAATAACTATTTAGAGATTTAGTAGTTTTACAGCAACAAATACGCTTTTTTATTCCTTCAACAAAAACATGGTGTTTATTATTTTCAGGTATATTTCATTCTGTCCATCGTTAGTTCTAGATATTATGGATTACTAGCTCTACGTCTTTAAAGTTTTCACAAATAATATATTGTTATATATTTAGTGAGTCAACGCGTCTTCTGGCGGCGACGACTTTACGAAACGTGCTGGGCATGCGAGACTTAGCACAGCTTCTGTCGGATAGAGAGGCCATTAGTCATATGATGCAGGCGAATCTACACGAAGCAACTGACCCCTGGGGGGTCGAAGTAGAGAGAGTTGAAATGTAAGTTTATACATATGTATATATACTTTAAAGAAAAATTGAATGTACCATGAACATAGATATTAAATCTGATTTTCGCAATAACATTGGATAACTTGAGAAATTATCCCGTTTTTCACAATTGTTTTTAGTTTCATACGTAAAACAAACGCATTTTATGTATGTAGAAAATTGTTTTACATCGCCCAAACCAGATGTCCTCATTTACGTCGTAATTCCATATTCCGTTCGTGATGATAAATGCAAAGGAAATAAACAAATAATATAACATAAGTACCTACCTACTTGTTTGTTCAATCTGACGCATTCAAAACTTTACCTTTACCTTTGTGTCAAATTTTAAAGGACTATTTAATGGCTGTATGTTATAAAATTTAACAAAGTTTATTTTTAACAGTAAGGATGTCCGATTACCACTCCAACTGCAGAGGGCAATGGCCGCGGAAGCCGAGGCAGACCGCGAAGCTCGCGCGAAGATAATCGCGGCCGAAGGAGAGATAAAAGCCTCTAAGGCCCTTAGGGAAGCTTCTTTGGTAATGGTCGACAATCCCATGGCTCTACAGGTTTGTTTCCTTTTAAAAGCAACATTTTTACTTTTGTAAACGTTCTTGTTGATACTTTTCAATCTTCATATGTAGGTATGTACCAGCGGGAATAGAAGAAATTGCCTGCCGATATTTATCATTATATTTTCGTACAAAATGTCTCGGACGCATTGTTAGAACTAGAGGATTATGTTGTTAGCGGAGCATAGATCATTTAATGTTAGTTGTACTGCTGTCAATAGTCTCAGAGACTAAATTGGTGACTAATTTATTAATTATTGTATGATTTTAAGTTATACCGTCCGGCAAGTAGTTCTTTATCGTAGAACGTCCGGCAAGTATTCTCTATTAAAGAAAAGTATTCAAGTTTTTGACATCAATTCAAAATTATGTTTATTTTTGGTGTACAAATAATTAATGTTTAATTATTCTGATTCACAGTTACGATATCTGCAATCACTCAACACGATATCTGCGGAGAAGACCTCTACAATAATTTTCCCGTTCCCTATGGATTTTCTCAAATCATTCATGAGTACACCCAGCCCCAGAATTGCACCCACATTACCAATTTGACTGAAAGAAAAATACAATAGACAAAATATCCATACCTTTAATTAAAGGACTATTAATTTATAAGTGTAGTATTAGAGTTTTAGTTAAGTTTCGTTTATTTTATTTCTATTGTATCCAAACCGTATTTTGGAAAACACTAGATTTTCTTACTCACGTTTTACGTAACTTATTACTTAATTGTACCTACAACACGTTAAAGAGATTTAGACTTCCAGTAGAACTTCCACGAAGAGCCTAGCAGCGACATCTTAGACATTGACATTGAGCGAATATAACCTTGAAATATGTTTTACAAATACAAATTTATACGCTAAATCGGTTATCATATCGGTTACATCGATAAATCAATTTGGTCTGCCTGTTAAGTTACAATTAATTTGTGTAACTAACATAAAAACCTGTGTGCGAAATTCGGCAACGGAATTACTATAGCCGTTAGTTATTTACCGTATAACAACAGCGATTGTAGTACCGTTTTTCGGCTTGTATATTACATAATGCTAATACAAAATACAAGAGGGAAACAATGACTGAATGTGGAATATCATGCTATAGTTTGTATATTCACGACTTCGACTAACTTGGTGCAGTTGATTACCAGATGATAGTTTTCTAGTTCATTAAGACAATTGTTGGCGTAAAAATTCAATTTCAGCATTAAAACATTATTAGGAAATGTTAAATTAAATCGCCGTAAAGAAATAGTTGTTGACTTGCAACAAAGATTCCGTTACTGTCACAGTGGATGCCGTCGTCATTTCCATGTTACAAATACTTAATATTTTCTAGACGTAGAATATCACAAGTAAAGTAAGTCAATGTCGAAATACTTTTTTTTTATAAACAAGCATGTTTTGCAATGTAGGCGAGCAACGGAATTGCCAGATCTGACCTTTAAGAAATATATTGAGTCAATTCAAACTGACGGAAATATTGGCGAATCGAGATTCAATCAGTATTGCTAAGGGAAACACAATAAACGGGATAACTAACGTCCGAATGGGGAGTTGAAGTTAGTCAGGTAAAAATAGAAGTAGAACGTTATTGTAGTTGTATATAAAAACACAACGTATTATATAACAAAAGATACATGATACGACAATGGACAGCCAGAGTTGCCAGGGGCAACAGAACGCAATAGAGGCCGAAGCCACACGAACCCATAATGCTAAAGTAAATATTTTATACAATCAGAAAAAAAGTAATAACAGTTGAACTCGTGGCAAAACTGACACTCAGTACAGGGCACTGTGCTACGAAACTTAATCACAATTACATAATAACATCACAAATACACAGACCTTATCATATTCATTTTCAATGGGCGATCTGAGATTAAACTGCTATCGCACTTCTAAATCCTGATCAAAATAAAACCATGCAAACTAACTTTAACAGATACATTACGAAATTAAAGAAGAGTACCCGTACGACTGAGCATCTTTTAAATTATTCTCTTATTGATAGTGACGCTAATAAGAAAGTAAACTCTAAGATAACTTTGCCTCGATAATATAGAAAGAGAAGAAGGTTAATGAGCAAAACTAAAAAACGCCAAAGCATAACTACAAAAGTAGCTATACTTAATGAATCATCAAATATTTTGCCAAAAGATATAAAGTTTTACAGATTGATCTGTTCTACATGTAAATTAGATCAAATAATTCCCATACACAAACCAATAAAACTGTAATAATGAGGATCATGGTCTTGATGGTTTATGACCATGCAGATAGGAGAGCTCCAGAGTACACTATAATAACCGGCAAACCTACAGCGTTAGTTTTTGATGTATTTAAAAAAAAACAATGTATAACGTTATCGCAGTTAGACCGTAATAAAGTATGACAAGTTGTTTGTGTATTTCAACAAAATTATGCAGAATCCATTTAGTAATACTGTAATTCAATAACCTTTTTTTTAAATGGAAAAAAAAACGATACACATATGTTTATCGTATATCTGTCACTTTTCATTAAAATTTCCTAAACTTTAATTTATAATCTACATACGAGTATTTCCAGTTCGGTCTTCATTACTTTCAATCGTTATAAAGTAAACATGAGCTTGAGAAAACACAATAAACGTTTTCGTATGTACTTAATTAATTTGTTCATTTGATAAACTTTTTTAATAAAAAGACAATTGAATGGAGGACAATTATTTATTTAACAAACGTAACAAAACAAAACAGAATTACTTAATAAATAGTCAACAGATCATAATCCTATCCTATAACAAATATGGTCTTCATGTAGATATTTAATATAACATTTCAGTAAGACTAGATTTTGCTCTAGTATTCTCTAGAGTCATTTTCATCCTGCGCTCTCTGACCATAATGTGCGGGTGCTGGGCCCTGACCATCAGCAGTTTTCTTGTGCACCACCGCCTGGAAATATAATAATTTGTATCAATACGATAATTTTTCTCATACTCTTCTTACACCATCAACTACCGTACCATACGTATTGTACTAAGTACTTGTTAGATATCATTGTAAAGGAAATTATAATAATCATAAAATTTACTTTAATTTAAGTTTTAATAGCAAATTTTTTTTTTCAGTTAATCAAATAGTTGCATTTTTCTTCTTTGTTTAGACTACTCTATTGTCTCGTCTAATATAAAAATATACATAAGAAGACGGTTCTAATATATCAGCGGGTATAACATATCTAAAATATATAATCAATTCAAAATTTACACAACCAATTATTCTATATTTACCATTGATTACATCTGGTATTTTCTACTGGTACATTAGAATGGGAACTACAAGTATAATACTTCAACTGAAGGAAATGATTAGGTAGATATCGTAAATACTCATATTCACTCAACATTGAGGTTAAAATGATCACTAGTAATTAGTCTGCCGTTAATATGAATGGATTAAATAATGTTTTGCGTGCTATAAACCAATCACGATTTCTAATAATTACCGATACATACATAATTCGTGGTTGTAATTACTTTAATATTTGTATTTGGTAACATTTGTATTGTACCTATTTTTAACATTTAACAACTATTTGAAACTGCATAATAACAACCAAAAGACAGAAATAAATGTTCTATAGTCGCTACCCAATCAATCATCGAAGTTCAAAAAGTCGAATTGTTGCGACTTATCTTACCTGGAAGCCATTTTTAGGGTCTGCTGTGTACCGGACGAGACGGATCGAGCCGTCGGGCTCAACAAGGGAATATTCGCCGCGCACTACATCACCGTCCCGATTCTCTTGGTGTTTCTGCAGGTTGCCGGTGTGTGGGTCCTCTACTCCGTACGCGTAGTGATAGTCTGGCTTAGCCTGATGAAAGCGAAATAGCAACTTGCATTATAAACTATAAGGGTATTATTATTGAACTACTCCACAAACCCTTCGATACCTATGGTGAGCAGAGTAATGAAACTCAACGAATTCCTAACGAATTGACTTGGTAATGCTTTTCTACTTATATCAACCAAATATAAGACCACATAATCACGTAATTGTTACAGCAGGATTAAATAATCTTTATACCTATCTTTTCTTTCTTTTATTATTATAAATTGGAACAGTTAGTCTGCTTTTATTATGGAACCTGATTGTTGGGCTAGACAAAACGCAAAGCAATCGGGACTTGGTTCACTGTTATTCCAACAGAGATGAAAATTATCTACGTAAAATTACAAACTCACCACATAGTCGACGGTTTTCAGACGGGCGTATTTGGCAGTATCGGGATGTATTTTGCCGGTTTTATGATCGTAACCGTAGTTTGCATGTTGCTGGGCCGGGATCCCTTCGGCAGCGGGCACTTGAACCTCGATGATTTTACCACTCACAGGCCCACTGAAACGGTTGTACGAGAAACCGCCGGGAGCGTTATTGCTCGAAACGATACCGGCCACAGCCAGCAGTGTGAATATCTACAAAAGAATATAGAGTAACAAACATTGGTATTTTCAATCGGTTTTCAAGATGTTAGCGTAACATATTCCAAGTCCGACTTAATATAGTTCATTGCATTGAATTTCTTAGAATTAGAGACACCTAGTTTGACTGTGATATATACAATTCGATTTTACACATACATTCTTTGAATATATTTAAAAGGGCTTTGAATATCATGTTGCAAATTATTAACAATATTTCAACCGTCAAAGTGGTCGGTAAAGTATATCGACCTTCGCGGTCAAGTGGCGCTAAAATTTCACAATAAGCAATGGCAATGAAAATTACGAGGAAAGTATAGATACTGTTCCGATAGCATTTATAAATAAATAAAATTGTAATAAACACACGTATTCCGTAATGGTGAAACTCGAAATTTAGCTTGTATTAAAGTATAATTCTGAACCGCTTCAGAAAAAAATATAATTTAATACCAACTTAACATATACATAGCTGTATGGTATTTCAAATAATATAAAGTTTTATTTAAATCACACATTAGCAAATCGCGCACTGACACATTTCGTGAAGAACAAAAATATATAATAAAACTTGGTGCACAAATTTAAATAATTATTACACTTGAACTAGTATACCTTTAATAATGCCATTTTGTTTAATATTTTTAATTATATTGGATTTAAAACAGTTAACAAGTATTGGGCAGCCACACGGTTCCTTGCTGGACTGTAGCCTTTGACTCCGTTATTGTGGTTTTATAGCGGTCGTTATTTAAAGAAAGTCTCAGTGCAATCGTGAACTTATTTAGTTCGGTTGCGGCAAACTATGAATCAATAATTTTCAATATTCCGCACCACGTAGGCCGAACTACAGTAGCAAAATTGCGTAGGTATACGCATTTCCGATTTCACAACATTAACACATTCTTAAAGCGTTAATTTCTCCGTGAAATAAATTTATTTTATTTGTCTTTATAAGTATGTATGAATTTTTGTGACTAGTCACGTCTAATACCGTGTATTTAAAATATTACTACCTATATGTCTCGTCATACACTTATTATTATCACTACATACCTGCCAATTTTTTTCAAATAACCTTTTGGTCTTGGCCAAGTTCCTCAAACTTAAACAGCGTGATTTAATTCTTTCAATAACTATGGTGGGAAAACTATGAAATGCAATGTGAAATTTTCGCCCCCAAGAAAACCGATAATCTATTATCTATACTAGTAATATAAAGCTGAAGAGTATTTGATTGTTTAAACGCGCTAATCCCAGGAAATATTGGTCTGATTTAAAAATTCTTTCAGTGTTACATAGCTCAATTATCGAGGAAGACTTTAAGCTATATAACATCACGCTAAGATGAATAATTTAAATGGCGGAACAACGTTTGCCGGGTCAGCTAGTTAAATAATATAAAAGGTTATAGAATTCTACACAGTAAGAAAGAAAATTCACACAATCAATAAAATTAGTAGTTTGAGAGGAAGATCGAGTTATTAAATGTAATACATATGTGTAACTATTATTGCATGAATAAGGATTCAAATACAAAAAATAAGTCAAAGAGGAAAATATTAATTCTAGACCACCATTCATTTGTGTAATGAAGCTCAGGCAAATATAAAACAGCATTAGGAAAATACAGACCGGCAAAACGACCGATATTCTTTCAAGATTAAACGTATATAAATAAATCCTAAAATGTGTCGTCGGAGTGGCAATCAGGTACTAAAAGAAGTGCACTGGCTTTTACCAATTAATTTTTTTTATTTCATGTATACCATAATCTCCTCCGAATATTGTCTTGTACCAAAAAAATATTGTTTGCTAAACAATATCGAGATAAGTTTGATATAGACGTCACTGTCGGTATATACTAGTCGCGGCGGCGAACGGAATTTCCCATGGCTTGCAAATTGTACCTCATGGAACTTCGCCCGCCGTACCGTCGCCCCCTTAGCAAGACGGTTAAGACACTATTCATAAGTTAACATTCCATCAGTCATTACTAAAATCGGACTATAACGGTTTTTTAATAATGAGTTATAACGAGTGAAGTTGTCCGCAAATTGATCAAATCAGTAATTGGCGCGCATAGTAACTGTCATTTATATTTATTAAAATACATAGCTTGATTGGATATTGCTGAGTGATATGTGTGACAGTGATTTCAATACAGTTCTGTTCAGTTCAAGTTCAGTTCAACAATATCACTGTCATTGGTAATGATAGTCTGCTTAGTGAAACGATATCATATACCAGCAATGATATTATTCTATTAGTAAAGTACAGACATAACAATATATTTGACAAAGTATGAAGAACTGAATTAAATCAAATTATACTTCAAAGATAGCTCCATTGATATGTGCTCACCAAGGAAAAAAGAAGTTGAATATGATAAACAGGAAGACGATAGTGCCATTAGCTCGAGAAAACGTTCAAAATCTAATTGTTCAGAAGCTCCACTCGCCGAAATGGAATTTGACCAAGAATGTTCACAAGTGTCTCTTAAAGCATATCACGACGTCGTCACTCGTTTTCAAGTCCTTCACTTACCCAATCTATGTAAAAATAATACATGTAATCATAAGAGTAACGTAAGTAATTTGTAAAGTTACCTTTTGTTTATTTTCACTTTTTGCAACTTTAGTTGGTGAAGATGTATCTACAAAAGTGATATATTCCATAAATATTATGCAAAAAATATTAACATGATAAATTCTAGAATAGTTACTCAAAATTTTTTATTAATTGTTTTAATATAATAAGCTCATATAAAACAAGACAGGTGTACAGACAATACTTGACCGGATTGTGTCTGTTTGATTTAGAGGCATATAAATACTGGCCTCTAATTCTAGCAATCTAACAATAAGCGAATTACATCTTACCCATGTGAAATATCCTATCACTATATGTGTTTGAAGTCTTTACAGTTACTTTAAATTCCTGACAATAATAATTACTTACACTTGAGACAAAATATTTAGTTTAATGACAGATCTCGGGCTATAATAAAATCTTTTTCATTGGAATAACACAAAAAGTAATATTTTTAGAATGTAATAAGAAACCAAGACTGACAATGTGCGAATTTTATTAATTATGCATAATAATTGATTTTGCTTTTAATTATGATTAGGTTATTATGTCAGTAGGTTCCAGGAATAAGTCCCAGTTAGGCAGCAATTAAATAACCTTTGAATTTAGATATATGTTTATGTATTTGATCGTTTATCCTTATATGTTTTCAGTAAAAATCAAAATGAAATCATAGTGTTATAATGGAATTAACTAATGAGTAACATCATAAAATTTCAGTCCAACATGAAACAGATAAATGCGGCTGCTGAGAAGTGTTTCAAAGTTCAAATGAATAATAACTCCTGGAATGAAGCACTAGAAGTATGCCTGGTGTGTGTATTGTCTGGCCAGTACATGTCTCCCAATGTGCTGCAAGATATCATAGAGATAATTATGGTAAATATACTTATACATCTATACATATAATAAAACTGTAGAAGAGTTCAATTCTGTACATTAATTCTAAACGAAAAAAATCACTCGTAGGAGTCCACTTACAAGTAACACAAGCCAAAAAAAATCATTTTGAAATTCTTGTCTGTCAGTCGTCTGGCTTTCACGCAAAAACTACTGGACAAATTTTGATTAAACTTTCTGTGTTATACAGCTATTAGTCCTCAGCAACAAAGTCACTATTCCACGCGGACGAAGTCACGGGCAAAAGCTAGTATAATATATGTACAGGGTGGCCCAGAAAGACCGGAGTGGTGTGAATTCCTTATAACTTTTTATTTAAGACATATTTTTTTTAATTTTTTGTTTTTTAAATACAGTAAATTT
>DWUN01000709.1:0-20414 GCA_018249975.1 Passova gellias
ATTAGAAAAATCCAGCAGTACCCAACCCGGGATTTGAACCCAGGACGTCCCGATCGGCAGTCGCGCTAACAACCGCAAGACCAACGAGGCAGTCGTTGGTCCTAAAGCGTTATGTTAACAAAATATTGAAATCTAGCCCACAATTGTGTGCTGTATACTGGTGTATCTTGGCATCGTTTCCGTCAGGTGTATGATGTGATGCGCCGCGGCAATCAGGGCGCGTCGGCCGCTCGCTCCTCTCGGCCGAGTGTGATTGCACGAGCTGGAGGTACTGACAGGCTGTGTAATATTGCGAACGTTCACATATACAACGCTTCTTTTATTCCAATCGGTATCACAGTTCGCTAATATTAATAGTTACGGTAACTATATAGATAATGATGTAATAGTTATAGAACTCAATTTCTAAGCAGATGACAGCGGGCTGATTTTGACACACACGATAGCTGCCACGTGTGTTCTCTATCAAACTGAAGCCATACTACAACATGGCTAGTTTCATTTATATTTTTTGTTATTTAAAAGAGTGCTGGGATTTTTTTTTCACCTGCTTTTTTCTCCCCGTCTACTATAGCCCGAAGGGCACATAAAGCCGTATTAAGATGACTAAAACATGACTTTCATCGAGTGTATGTATGTACCTTATAACGAATAAAACTATTTGAATTTGAGTAATAGTATAAAAGAGTTCTCGAATTCTCTGTAGGAATCATAAAGAGTTTGCAGTCAAAAGCAATTATTTCTGAATGCTATTGATATGCGGGCATAATCGGGATCAAAGAGGCAAGTAAGAAATAATGAAACAAACTAGTGGGCAATTATTTTTTAGTATGCTGATGATGACGAAGATAGGGAGAGTTCCATACATGGCTATCTGATTGCAAATCAGGCCTGTAATATGGTAACCGAACAGCTGACAAACGCACATAAA
This sequence comes from Passova gellias, assembly GCA_018249975.1. Taxonomy (NCBI): domain Eukaryota; kingdom Metazoa; phylum Arthropoda; class Insecta; order Lepidoptera; family Hesperiidae; genus Passova; species Passova gellias. Next base: position 932 of record DWUN01000709.1, read on the forward strand.
ATACATACGATATAATACGTATATAGATCGATATTACACCCAGACACAGTACAAACAAATGTGCTCGTTACACTTTTTGTCTTGAGAATCGAACCCACGATTTCCGGTTTATCAGTCCGGGTCTCTAAACACTATCACAAAACTAGTAGCCGCTATATATATGGTAAACATAAAAGATATTATATGAGTATTGTGTATTCCACTGCAAGAGATAAACCTTAAACTAAGATAACAATGAAATCCCTACCATTTTATGTGTAAATTATCAAATACTAATTCCGATTTTAAATTAAGAACTACTTAATAATAATGTTATGAAAATGTAATAATATTAATAAAATTCTACTTGGTACAGCTGTTCTCCTTATAAGTATGAATAACAAAGCATAAAAATTCAAGACGCGATAGTTTGAAGACTCCGGAGTTGCACGAAGTTATCCTTCGCACTGGTAGCTGGCTGGAAAAGCATCGCTGGTTTGCATTTCGTACTAAACTTATATATAATTGATCGCGCTGTGTTCTGTGTAAGATTGTGTGACAATTAGATCAGCAACGTTAGAGTATTGGAAGTATGACTTAGCGTCTGTCTAGTCCAAGTTTCAACTTTAGTACAGATATTATACAATTAAAATTTGTTGTACACAGCTATTTTTCCTGTGCGAACCTAGAATTATGTAACTAATTAATATGTTCTTGTTACAAGTACGTAAATTAAAAGAATCTTTATAAGTATTATATGTAAATGTATATGGTACGTATATATTTTTATCAGTTGTCTGGTTACCATAACACAAGCTGTTAATTGTCTAATTTGGAATGAGATTGTCCCATTATTAATAAATTATAATTGTGAGCTTAGCATTACAGCCCACACATAAGATAAAATGATAACAACATTAAAAATAATAAAAATTTACCTATTTAGTTTCGAATTTTAAAATAATGTTCATTAATATCCTTTGCGACGAAAATGAATCAATTTATAAATAGGAGTGACGTGAAATAGGGGTCCCTTTGTATTGAAATGGGCGTATAATTAACGTTATATTGTTACAGCCTTTTGTAATCGAATGGATACACGAAGTGGACTGTTTGCGAGTATAATATATGTAGGTAAATGACGTAGAAGAAAATATTTTTTTTATAATTGTATTGAATTCAATTTGTCGCGTCCTCGTCATTGTCAAATAATACAAGCGGTTCTGCCTCTCACAATGAGCGGGCGCATTATTCACGAAACACTTGTACAAACAGTCATTTTAATATTATTTACTGTAACGTTCTGTAAAAACCCCAAGGACGCTATTGTCTTCAGGTTTATTCACCGTCTGTATTAACGAATGTATGACATCTACAAGAGACTTGTATTGAAAGGCAAAACATGTTTAACAAGTATGCATTTCATGATCATTAACATGTTTTTCAAGTTTTATATCAAAATTGGTTTGTAGCAACGACCGAATACTCGAGAACAAACAAGAATTATCGGGCATATCGTATAACAAAAATGTTATTATTCATAGCGGCTCGTTTTAATGGCCGAGCAATTATATCCGATTCCCATCGATTCGTTACGAGTGCAGAACAAAAGCAATTAAAAATTCGATTCGAACAAAACTCGTTCGAAGTGTTGAGCGTGCTCGAACACTGGCCCAGTTGTCCGCGGGCCTATATACAGATATTGGTGTCAGTAACCCACTGTTAACCGCGCGATCATCGCGAATTATAGAGCGGAGAGATGGAACAACTGAAACAGTACACTGATTGTTTTAACTAAACACTCTTTTAGCCTCGTTATTTACGCAGTTGTAGTTTTAGTGAATATTTATAAATCCGTGGTCCTACCACGCTAGCGCCTCGCCCTTAGCGCTTCACACATTTGTAAGAATCTTAGGGAGATATCTAAAGTTGATTTTTCTACACTATGTTTTCCGTCATCAATAGGGAGAGTACCTACCTAATATTTGATTTTTAAACCATACGCAATATTGTAAAGTCAGAATTTGAACACGATACAAAACATACAAACAGTGCTATTGCAGATGTACTTAATGATTAAGCGAGTGAAATTTTCATTTTAATCAAAGATAATTATACCTACATTCGAGATATCTATGTACAAACACCACAACGTAACTCTAAGAAGAACTTGTTTACGACGAACAAGTGGTAAAGATCGTGCATATGATGTAAGATTCTTCTCAAATTAATACGCATTACGTTTATGCTATAAATAGATTGTAATGTCTCAGCCTCACTTTATCTTTTGTTTGTGGATATATCGGTTAACAAATATTCGAGCAATACATATTCCAATGGATGTACTTAAGTAGCTCATGAAAACAGTGACGTAATGTTCATTAAAGTTTCTCTTCTACACAACTTAAAGTTCACTTTGATTTAATGTTGTATGCAAGAGTTAATGACTACAAAGTTGAATTGTAGAAGCAAATATGTGGACGTGATTTTTGTCGTAAATATTATAGCTTAATATAAATTGCAGTTACTGTTGTCGAGGATAGATCTTTGAAGAAAATGTTCGAGTAATTGCAACATTCAAAATCCCTACAAATAAAATTTCATAATAATGTACCATCTCATATCACAAATCTGAAATAATTAATTATAGGTAAGTACCAATCATTGATTTCGAAAATATCACTCAGTCCCTCAGTCATTATCAGCGGCATCGCGATTTCAGCGTCTCATTATATGTTTTCTTAGAAAAAACTGAGTAATTGGCGACCTCGGATTACATTAGTCATTACTCCATCTACGATTGTGACCTATTTCGTGGGTGGGCTCAGTATAAACTATACTATAAAAGCAAGCAGCTGACGCTCGGAGTTTAGTATGTTATACACTAGCTGACTCGGCAAACGTTGTTCTACCATATAAACTATAACAGTATTTCTCCACTATTTAATGCATGTTATTTTACATATAAACCTTCCACTTCAATCACTCTATCTATTAAAAAAACCGCATCAAAATCCGTTGCGAAGTTTTAAAGATTTAAGCATACATAGGGATAAAGGGACAGAGGAAGCGACTTCGTTTTATACTATGTAGTGATTGTACCGTTTTAGTGAAGCTGAAATTAAATGGTCGATACTCTATGAAATAATAGTTCCATAATGGAGTGGCCTCAACATCTCTTTAAAATGTAACAAAGACTAGTACAAGGGAAGGCTAGGGACTGCTTTTTTAGGTGAGACTCGAAAGGAAAACGCAATGGATGCTGGGAAGCCGCTAAAGATTTCGGAGTCTCCTAATGCTTACATGCGCAGAGTTTTAGTATGAATCGAACATAAACTATTTATTTACCGGAAGAAGTAGGGTACATTCATAATCCGTATACTTTACCTGTAACCACAAACAAACGATTCTTCTATTTAACATGCCTTCAGAAATACGGAAATATACTGAAAACAAAAACATATTAAACACAAACGAAATCAAGTTAAGCACTTTTTATTTGTAAATAGATCCATGTAGCACAATAAATATAACAAGTTTTATAAAACAAAACATATTAACCAAGGAACATGAATGTACAAAAGAAAACGAGAATGTTCAAAATTAAAAAACATAGGAAGCGTATTGACGTCACAGCGTCAAGATGGCTGCCTCGATCATATGTCGCTAGCGTTAGGTAAAGTGCAGTGACCCCCCAGTCAATGTTAATGTCAGCTGTGGCTTTTAAACGGCTGCCGACGGCTTCTGGAATCGATACAATTCGATTTAGTTGTGGAACTAACTAAACGTTTACATTTAAATGGTATCTAAGTTAAGAAATACTTATCGTAGTTAGGTTTGTGTCAATTGAATAGAAACAGACAACATTCAGTCGGTGTTTATTTCGTGTAGTTTTTAAAAGTATTTGTCAATTAAATCCAGTAGGAATTGTAAAGCAAACCAACGTACAGAGTATTAAAAATAAGAGTATTGACTTATTACTTAAACTTGTAATTTACGTAATCTTTACTATTATTTGAAATTTACATCTATTATTATAATAATATGCTCGTCATACAGAACACGGAAAGCAAACATTACTTTCCCATCACTACTCGATAAGCACTGTAATAGTGATGGGTCATCGTGACGTGATGTCATTATTTGACGTTTACGAAAAATGGAAAGTTAACGGAATCGTCGCGTTGACAAATCACTTCTAATTATATGGCAACATACTGGACCGAATGGGACCGGAGGTCCTGGCTTTGATTCCCACCTAGGGAAAACATTTGTGCGTTGCTCATCTTTGTGTCTGATTGTAACAAGAATATCTACATACATATATGAATGTTATGCAGTATATATGTATGTTTATCAGCTGTTATCATAAAGGCATTCGATTGCCTATTCAGGGATCAGAGAGCCCTATTTGAATCCAAAGTATCTCAGTTCATCTCAGTCATACATTCTCGCATCTATCAAATTTGCTAGAAGTCTTCTCTCTGTAAAACCGCCAATTTCTTTTTAATGTTTTCGTAATCCCATCTAGTCAAGAGAATGCTTATTCTCTTTTAATTATGAACAATATCGCCTGATTTCATAATCATTGAGCAATTAATAATATTTTATCTATTATTACGGACGCCTAAAACGTCACTTATATCTGTAAAACACATCTAGCTTTGATGTAATATTTATGTATGTATTTAAAATTTGCCTGTGCAACAAGCGTCTCCATTAAAACAAAGGTTTGTTCATTTCGAAACATTTAATGAGGTAAAATCAACGTTAATTAACATGTTCTTAGTGCATGTTAGAAGATAAAATGCAGACGAATTACTAATAAGATAATACATCAAATAGTACGCACACCAATGCGTATATACGTGGAAAGTGAAAAGAAAGTGTTTCGTATTTAGCGAGCGTTTTATTAACAAAACTCTGTATGGAGTACAACACAACCATTTAGTGCACCGCGATGAGGTTAGCTTAAAGTACTTTCTAACTTCAGATGTAAATAATGTGGTATATATTATGGTGTGTGGTGTAATAGGACTATCATTTTACGAGGAACTAGACAGAATGTTGCAAATGGTTATTGTTTTATCGACGACGCGTAAACTATAACGAATAGCGATACATAAAAAAAAAAACGTAACATCACGCCTGTAATCCCCGAAGGGGTAGGCAGAGGAGTGTAGTACACCCCCAAATATAATGCGATACATGATTGGCTTTATAGTGATTTGTTCAAGGACGAGCACATTGGAAAGATCATTTTTACATCAAGGGTATAATAACTTTGCTACTAATTAGTTACTTAGTTATTATATTTTGTACAAATTAAGATTTCGTCTTTGGTCAACGTTGTCGTGATTCTTAATATCGTCACCCTTAACAGTTCAAATTGTTTTTGTATTCAATGAATATTATTGATTTGCGAATCTTCAACAAACTGACAGAGACGTTTTGTCTTCTTATCAATAGAGAATGTTTAAAACGTAGTAGTATCGAGATTAAAATTCGCAAAATTTTACGATGATTTCGTGCCGTGATCCATTTGATCCGCCGATGAATAGTAAATATCGTTTATAATTTCGTAGCTGGCAATATCACACGTCGGCAACGCTTGCATTGTTCGAATGTGAGAGGCGGCAGGAGATGCAGTCAAGCGCACTTTATTATATTTTGAACACAATACGAGGTGCGCGGATGCTGTTAAGTACAGTCTTGCACGAATATGCAACAATTTCTAACAGCGTTTCATTGTGCTGGGCCGTTATGAAAGCTGTTTTGTTGTAGTTACCAAATTGACAAATGGCTTAACGCATTCTCCTTGTCATTACTATATCTGATTTATATGGAGACAGCATTTTTATATGCAATTGCATTGCAATTTTTGTAGTCTTCCAAAAAACCATGGGTAAATTGAAAGTGTTTAAAAATGAAGGCGGACTGAATGAAAGAAAACAAGTTATAGAATCTAATAAGATTAGTTCTTAAATTGTTGTCTGAATTATGCTTAAAAACACTAAGTTAAGGTGTTATACTTATTTTTTTAATATCAATTGGAACTAGATCGTACCGGGGGTAGAACGCAAATCATAATAAACCCATCTAACGCGTTATCTACGCGAGTGTCCGTCAGCGAAGCAGTAAAGAGGGAAGTGGCTATACTTACCGCGCTATTGTCTGCCACGTCGGGCTGTGCACACAATGCGCTAACTACCGAACACCTCGCTAAATGACGTGCCGATACTGTTGTGATGTTTCGGACAATCGATCGCACCGCAACTGTGAATATCCTCCATATTTACCGTGCCAGTGGTGGTTGGTGTGGATCAGATCGATTCTACGACAAGTTTCTTTAGTTATATCATGTATTTGTAATGAATTTTGGGTTTGTCTAATATACGTATTATAGCCCTCGAGCCACTGAGCAACGCCGTGATTATTCCACGGCAAGGCTGGCTGGGCGAGATATTCCTGAACGCTATACCGCATACGACCGATCACTTGTCTAAGTTGTCTAATGTTGGACTTCATTTATTTAAGTTTCAATTTTCTCTTTTTTCTTACTTTGTTTTATTCTCCGTCGTATCTTTAGGAAGTAAACTCTTCCTATTTTAAAACCATCTCAATGATTGAAATCTAAACGAGTTTCGTTTTATTTTATCCGAACTTGGAAGCAAGTAAGACTGTCTTCTTTTACATAACAATTATTTAGCGACAATTTAAGGTGAAAATCCACTAGCAAAGCACTTCATTATGTATGTATGCAATGTCAAACGTAAAGTTTTACACTACTTTATGAGATAGTTACATTAAAGTTATATAGCAAAGTGAACAAAAGAAACTACATTTTTATTAAAAGTAAGAACATATTATACACTCAATGTTAAATTAATAATAATTATAATAATATCTTTATTTCAGACAGCGTCCATATCAATGCAGTACACACAATATTTAAATTCCGTAATCACAACAATATAATGAGACATAAACTAAATTACATCAAAATTACAGTTTATAATTAGGTTTTAATACAAAAGTTAATTCGTTCGCGAATAATGAAAGTCAAATAGTTTTTTTTCCAAATACGCTTAAAAATAACGTTATTAATTGTACGAATGTTAATATTCTCTTAAAATTGATAACGGACTTCACTTACATTACATTATATTTATAGTAATAACGCATTATGGCCATTAAATACCGGCATTTGTGGGATAAAATATTTCCACTTAAGTATCCAATATGGGCTAGGCTAGACTAGGCTTTACTTTTAATAGCTAACACTGAAAAAGGTCCAAAGTACTACAACTGTCGACTGTTCTCATAATAAAATCAATTTTCTTTTCTTGAGGCGATTTTGATCTGGATGTATGTTTATTCTCATACATGTGTGGACTTTCGATGATATAAATGTGTAAAAAAACATTGATGTATGCATAAAGTGTCCACCATTAATATCTATACATATAATAAAATTGTACAAGAGTTCAATTCTGTACATTGAAAGAAACTAAAAAAAACACGCCTACGGCTCTTCATACAAGTAAAACAAAGAAATAATTAATTTCGAAATTTTTGTCTGTCTGTCTGTCTGTTGTCCGGCTTTCGCGCAAAAACTATGGGAGGGATTTTGATGATTTTTTTTTGTTATATAGCTATTACACCTCGGCAATATATAGGCTATAATTTATTTTAATATACTCCAAATGCTTCCCAAAATCACTATTCCACGCGAAGTCGCGGGCAAAAGCTAGTTATTAATATTACGGTATTTGACGCGCGTCGGTTCCTTTATGTATTTAGAGTTACGCTTCTCTGTGTACGTATTAAAATAGCTAACGCTATCAATCATATTGTATGAATTTTAACTGTACATTTGTCACTGTGCTTAAATAAACGAGATAATATGAAAAAATCTTACTGTTTTCGTCAATTATTCCAATAGTCTACGAATTCAATTACCTATATTTATAGACGAATAAAATTATCTAGGTTTTTACGTGTTATCAGATTTAAATAAATGATTGATAAACGTAGATTAACAATTTTTGTGCGATTAGGTTTTTTTTTGTCAGGTTTAAAAGGACAGAGATATTTGGCACTCGATGCATTCTGCCTACCTCGTTAGGGACCTGGCGTGATGTTGTTGTTGTTGTTGTTAGTTTTTCAAGTTGAATCTGTCTCGTTCCAGGCATTACGATGCGGTGTCTGTGATCTCACATCCGGGGCGTGAGAGGCGCCTGTCATCCAAAATGACATCGGAACGTGCCATCCCTCACTTGCGCGACATCTTCGGCCTCAACCAGCAGTACGACGGGAGGTCCTTCGACGACAACGATGACAAAACAAAGAAGACGACCAGAAAGAAAAAGGAGGACTACCGCTCGTACGGCAACGGCGACGTCAAAACACTGGAGAGGCACCTCAGTATGAAGAAGACCATACGCAAGAAGATCATGCGCGATCTTCAGCAGGCGTTCGTTGAAGACCCTAACGAGTTTAAGGTCGAGAACACGAGCCCGGAGAAACTGAAGGCGGAGCTCAGCGCGGAGGCGGTGAAGATAGAGAAGAACGTCCGTAAGAACGACCCCACGTTCCTGGACATGCTCCGGGGGGAGACGAGGGGCGAGGAGGCGCGGGAGGAGATCCCGCCCGCGGAGAAGACGAGCTTCTGGCGGCGTCTCACCATGAAGAATAAGAATAAAAGATAATCTGGACGTGGCAGTGCAACGTTACCCCGTTTTTGACCCAATCGGCTACGCTATTCTCCGACTGCTTTTATACTAATTGTCTTCGTTAGTAAAAGTGTGGCGAAACTTAGTTCATACTCCCTCTGTCTGCGCCACACTTTCTGACGGCGATACTATTATTATTAGATATCACTTTTGAATGTTACAAATATTATCAATTATATTACAAGACGAATTAATAATGTCGATTAATAACGATAACTTAAACGTATACAGTTTAATACCTACATTAATATTACGACAATCGACTGAAACAGGCCGTAGATTGACCAATTCGAGATGAGATAGCTAGTTGTGAGATTGGTCGTGAAAGCCGTTGTGCCACGCGCAAGGTAGACCTTTGTAATTTTTTAGATCTCTTTAGTGTTTTTTTTTTCCTGTAACAGCACGAGGATACTCCGGAATGGTGAGATTCATTTGTAGACAAAAAAAGTCGGGCAATTAAGAAATATGTCACAGATAATCAATAGTATGTCGTTCGGCGATTAAAAATATCGTAAATGTCATCAAATATCACAGGAAACATAAAATTTTGAGAGTGATTATATTCGCGAATTAAGATCCGGAATGACGTAAGTTCAGACAGCGCGAGCTTCCATTATTTAGTCTATTCGTCAAAATGAGAGAACTATGACTAATGAAACTTACAATATATTACGATAAATATCTAGGCGTAATATAAAAACTAAGCACCTCGTAACACAAAAGAGCCGGCGCCATCTTTAACCGCAAAATTAATTCAATTTCGTAATCGTCAAGGTTCCGAGATGATATAAAGATTAGTTCAATCGTTAACGTTCGATTTATCCAATTATATCGTACTGTATTGACAATAAAATATCCTCATAAATGCGGTCCGGTGTTGCCATTATTAATTAGTATCATACAATGCCACAAAGAAAGCAATATTTTATCATGAACTATAACATACGTATGTCTATATATAATTATTGAATAATAACCAGTTTTAATACTGTTTAATTTATTTTCAAACCAAATTTTAATTGAAATTTGACGTTGAATGTAAAGATGGTACTTCACACTATTGTAATAAAATTCGATAAAAGATCTTCTGTGACATATTCTTAATTCATAAAATGCTTTTATGGTCGCTTTTTATGGAATATACGAGAACTTTTACATTCTGTATTCGTAGTTATTATATTGTATAGTATATGGAAAGTGTTTGTCATGTTGTCTTTTAAAAGTTTTATCAAGATTTTCTATGTAATTATTGCATTGATGTACTTATTTGTCTGTACTGTACATTTTACATTGAACCTTTCATACGCGCAGCTAACAATATTGTATCGGAAACCTTGGTGCTCAGTTTTTACTCGTGAAATCACCAATCATCGGAATAATAAAATCCATACTGAGACTGACGTAACTTATTACTGTTTTTATGAATGTTTTTTGTAAACGTTTTTTACGATGACTTCGATAATAAATTGCATAATACGAATGGCACAATATTTTCAACTTATAAATATCGATAAACAATAATTCAATGTTCTATATGAAAATTGTTCCATTAGACTTAGATATTAAGGTGACAGTATCACTTGTTAATAATTCGTAACAGTCTGTAATGTTCGTTCATTGTAATATTTATTTCGTAATGAAATTCGAAAATCGAATAGGAAACGGGCGGTTATATTTTATTAAGAAGTGATAGATCCGGTTATGTTTCTGTGAGAACGGAGTAAGGTGAAATAAGTCCTCGGCCATTGTTACTTTTACTATAAAAAATATCTCGTTCTACATGTGATGTAACGTAAGTCGACAACTTAGCGTAAGTGTGCGTAGTGCGTAGGATTATTTCGTAAGTCATACCTAATGAGGGCTGCCGTTTGATAGAGACCTTTATAGAGGGCGCTACTAGTAACTGCGACTCCGCCCGGGGAAATAAAAAAATGCATCTTCCTAGGCATATATTATTATGTATAGTTTATTAATATTATTCATACAGTAAATATAATGAATAAATCTATTTTAAACGTGAGTATATTATAAAATTGCTTTTCCTTGACGAGGCATATTTAAATCTAACAGTTCAAGTTTAACAAGATAGACTTTAAAAAATAAAGTCCTAGTTAATGTACTAGTAGTGCCATCTATCGGCAAAATGTCGCCTGGAAGCCCTTTTATGTGTAATTAGGCTCGTGGCAATTCCTTGTTGTGACAATTTATGATTATAATGCAATATTAAATAATTTTACACATTTATTACGTGTTTTATTTATTGAAATATATGATGTTAACATTTATTACGATGTAACAAACAGGGATAATTAGTTATTAGCTGTCATATGTCAGTCAAACGCAAGCCTATTAGAGTTTAAAAAAAAAGTTTTATTGTGTACATATTAGAATCTGTAATTAAGAATGTACTTACTATTCAGTACGTTTAGAACAAACACTATTATATATCAATGTACTCAAATATGATCTGTCTAAGAAATCATAATAAGTTATAGGTAATGCGATATCACAGATCCTAACATCATAACACTAGACGGTTTGTTATTAGAATTGTCCGACTACATATTTCTTATTTAAGAACAGTAAAACCATCTGGATGTCTTATTGAAGGAGTAGAATTATTATTGTTTGCCTGAATCGCACTGATATTGAGCTCCGGCGCCCTGTTTTTCAGGTAGCACGTTTCTATGTGTGACAGCGATATTCAGAATCACAAAGATATTTGGGACACGCGATACTACCTACAGCGCCATCTAGCGTCCAACTCTATCAAACAATATATAGTTCTAATTTCAATAACTACCAAGAGATGGCACTAGCAGTTGATAAATGAATACATGGCTTGAACGTCCTATCTGTTAGTTTACATAGGTATCTACTGTTCTTTCTCATAAATGCGAAAAGCATGTATTGGCCTTTTGGTAGCGGTTAGAGAACATGACTGCTAAACGGAAGGCCATGGGTTCCAATCGATCTTCACTCGGGACAAACATTTGTGTGATGAACACGTTTCCTTGTGTCTGGGTGTTATGAGATTGTCTACATTATTACATAATGCATAGGTACATGTATAGTTTCATCCGTTTTGTGGTACCTAACCACAGTACCTACATGCTGGGCATCGTTCGGGATGACGTAACGCTACTATAACGCCCGCTCGTACAAGTACATGGATAGTCAGTGTACTGTTTATTTATTTTATATGTCGGTATTATAATCCGTGTACTTGTTATTTTTCTATGTATATGTAGGTAAACCTCTGATAGATGGCATGACTTTAGCAGTCTTATATTTTTACTTGGTGTAGTATGGTTTTTTTGTTTCTATGATTACTGAAGAATTGCAATTGCTTGGGTCACTAAAATGTACATAACAAAATTGCATTCAAAAAGCTTTCGTTTTCGTACTATGTCAATTCTTTTACATGACAATGACTATCCCCTTGGTCCAGTGATTATTGAACTTGTCTGATGGAGGTTGGATATTGTGTGGGTGTAAATTTATTGGTTAGGTAATTAAAAAAAAATAATGTAGGTAGTCAACTAGTCAGCATAACAGACATGTTGTCTAGTAAAAAGTCAAGATGGTCATATGAGAGTTGTCTCAAAATATAACTATTTGTGGTTTACTTTTATTTTGACAACCTATTAAAAGAAACCTATAACACCAACCTTTTTCGTGTTCGTATTAACTTCGGTTTAAAGATCTTTATTTCTCAAAAAGACATTATATCACTTACATGAGAAACGAAAACTAAACATAATATAAACATTATCCCGATGTAGGTAGTTTCACAAACAGTTTAATCGAGACGCGTTCTAAGGTGCGAGTTCGCTGTAATTTTTAACTCACCGTCAACACTCTAAAGTTAGGCGATGGTCTAAGGTATAAAGAAATAGCGATTAAGTATTAAAAATATCAAAAATATAGTAAGCAAGTTTTTTCTTAAAAATGTTTAGCGATGTCGCATCTTTAATGTCATTTGGAATCGAGTTATACAGCCGTGCCCCCTCAAATGTTATGGTATTTTTTCCATTATTGGTTCTTATTTTTGACGTCACAAGGTGGTTAGCGCGGCGGGAGGGATATTTCAGCGTATTTTCATTTCATGATATATTGACAGTATATTGATTAATTAAACATAAAATGTTGATAATATTTTGCTTAAAGTAACAAACAAGTTTATCTGGAATATGTAGATCCATATGATATAAAAAAACCTTTTTTAGTCAATATTATGTCCATTTATATACCATATCCCTGTACACCTTAAATACTGATATTCTGTTCAGTTAGTTTTTTGTTTAGTAATATCACCCATAGTCTTGATATTTGGGGAAATATTAAATTCACATCCAGTACTAGTAACAATGTCTTCTACTTTTACCCCGTCAGCTAATTCGGTCAACATAAGTCCTTTTTCCTTATCTACTTCAAATACACACTGAAATAAGATAATATTTATTTTAATCAATATATGTAGTGTGGTTATTACAAAATGCTTAGATTTACACAGGCTTAAGTGACTTAACACATAATAAGAGAACTTTCTTTTTATAGGACAGAATAGTAATAAATATCTATGCTATGCTATGCTATTGCTATACCTTATCTGTAATTATCATGTCAACACAATTCTTTCCTGTAATTGGTAATGTGCAGTTTGGGAGAATTTTGTGAGCACCATTTTTAGCCGAGTGCTCCATGGTAACAACAACTTTCGTCCTCGGAGCAGAAACTAAATCCATTGCTCCTCCCATTCCTTTCACCAATTTTCCCTGAAAAAAATATTTATAAGCTTGGTACATATATATAGACTTATCTATTTCCCGCAAAAGTAGGCCGAGACAAGCGCTTTCTACTGGCTACGGTCAAATGAAAATTCTATCACCTTTTCTACTTTCATCATATAGGCTTGTTTCATTCTTGACATAGCCTTTGTTATGTATGTCTCCAATGTGATTGAGACATACTTCTTCTAATCAGAAGTACACACACCAACTATATTGTGTTTGTCTGATACATAAATATTGAGAGAACATAATTGACATGGAACACATATTTCTTAAGGCTGTTTTAATTTAAATTTAAGAAAAAACCAAATTTACTTACAGGTATCATCCAATTCGCCAAATCCCCATATTGGGATACTTGCATAGCACCGAGTATGGTAAGATCTATATGCCCACCACGTATCATTGCGAAACTATCATCAGATGAGAAATATGATGCACCTGAGTGAAAAAAATGTGTGCAATATTTTTATTCAAAATATATCTTAAAAGACTATTTCAATTTAATTAGCAACACTGACCTGGGATTACAGTAACAGTTTCCTTTCCAGCATTAATTAGGTCCGCATCCACTCCTTCTTCTGTAGGGAAAGGTCCAAGACCCAAAATACCATTTTCTGATTGTAATAATACCTTAACATTTTTTGGTATGTAATTACTAGCCAACATTGGTATACCTGTAGTTAAGAGTGTTTTATATTTATATTGTACACTAAATTATACAGGAACTTATTGAACTAATAAAATTATGTACCAATTCCAAGATTAGCATGCATTCCATCTTTGAACTCTAGTGCTGCTCTTCTGATTATCCTTTCCCTTGTTGAATCTGTCTTTTTCTCTTTTTGTAACGATGCTGGCTTGGCAGTGGTTCTTTTTTCAATTCTCTTTTCAAATTTCTTTCCAATGATGATTCTATGAATGTAAATAGATGGAATGTGCACAGAATCAGGTTCAATTTCATCAATAATCTCTTCCACCTCAGCTATTGTAAATCTGGCCGCCTTACACATAATTGGATTAAAGTTACGGGCACTTTTTCTAAATAGTAAATTTCCATATTTATCAGCTTTCCAAGCTTTTATAAGTGCGTAGTCACCAGTAATAGCTTCTTCCATTACATAATGTTGTCCGTTAAACTCCTTAACATCTCGTGGAGAACTGGGTATGTCAATCTATAGGAAAATAAAATATTATAATACTGCAAGTATGTTATAAACATCATGTTCATGTCAAACACATTAATTCTGTATCATAACCAACCTTTCCATCTTTTGTATATTTGATCGGTGCACCACCTTCATGAATCAGAGTGCCATAACCTGTTGGTGTATAAAAGGCAGGTATGCCCGCTCCTCCAGCACGAATTCTTTCTGCTAGAGTGCCTTGGGGGGTTAATTCCAACTGGAAGTACATTGAATTTTTTTTTTAATTTTTCACCCTGAGTGACATAAAAAATTTGATTTCATTCTGATATAAAAGTAGGTAAAGCCTTTAACATATTCAAAGCCATGCATGACTTCAAACATCTGATTACCTCTAATTCTCCACTTAAATACTGTCTTTCAAATTCAGCATTTTCTCCCACATATGATGATATCATTCTCTTCACCTGTTTCGTTTTGAGCAAAACTCCCAGACCAAAATCTTCAACTCCTGGACATTGAGAAAATTAAGTACCTGAGTTCTATATTTAAATGAAAATATAGGTATAGTAGTAGTTACTAATTGAAAATTTTACATAAATTAAAGATTGATCTGTACTTGTTCTTTTCTTTCTTTCTTTTATACTTTTTTGACTTACCTGCATTGTTGGAGACAATAGTGAGGCCTGACACTCGCGTTTTATTCAGAGCACTAATGAGATTCTCAGGGATCCCACACAAACCGAAACCGCCAACAAGTATCTTAGACCCATCTTTTATATCTTCCACGGCTTTATTTGCGTCCTCATATATTTTGTTATTTTTCTTATAAGAGCTGTATGATGCATTTGACAATATCTATAAATACAGATATGTTTTGATAAGTATTAATAATACTTTTCTAATAGAGATAGATTCACTCTAATACTTATAGGAAACACCTTAAAAATCACAAAAAAAACGAGATAAGATAACAAGTAAAGTTACGTAGAATGAAAGTTCAAAATCAATTAGTATTATCATTCGGTAATTATGGTGTTACCACTTTATAGGAACTGGCATGTTTCTGAGGGTTATAGAAGACAATAACAAAAACAACACTAGACTTACCTTTGTTAAATTGTAGACTCTTAGTTTCGATAATGAGTCTGCTTTAAATATTAAAAGTTTTCTTGTTATGCCAGCCATACTTTTAACGAGCAAAGCAGTGGTGTGAAAACAATTACACGAAATGATTTGCGTAGTAATAAAATAACTTGTTACACAAAACACAGAGTGTTGTTGTGCTGTGCCACCAGGGCACGATAAAATGATAAGGAACTAAAATTTGTTTATGTAGCGATTCACTATCGTATCTTGAATTCTCTATGTAGGTATAACGTTATTAATAAAACACAAGGCCATCTGGGTTGACGTTCGTTTCTCCAGTTATAATAGCAATCTAGTATGTATTTAAATTTTATGCAAAATACTTAACCTGTTAGACTTGTAACTAAAAAGTATACTGATTGGTAGTTATATCTCGGCAGGCGGCGTACCTATTGCCAGGCTAAGTTGCGGACGATTTTTTCGTCGCTCACCATAAAACGTGCTCTAGTGGATTCACTTCCGATTGTGTTTCAAACTTTACCCCAAGTACCAAGTATAATTCCACAGTAAAACAAAAGAGATTAAATTTGAAAATGCCTCCATTTATGTAGTAAAAAAATTGCATATTATTATCGCATACGAGTAAAATAACTTTTTAAAATAACATTGACTAGGTATATATTAAGCCCCGCCGAATACTAGACTAATAAACACGACAACGATGGTTAAGTCACGCCACTAGACGCGGCCAACAGTCCCGGCCACTGGTGGATAGAATTCATTGTAAATTTTACTTAGTCACTACATAGTATAAAACAAAGTCGCTTTCTCTGTCCCTATATCCCTATCTATGCTTAAATCTTTAAAACTACCAAATGGATTTTGATGCGGTTTTTTTTAATAGATAGAGTGATTCAAGAGAAAGGGTTATAGGCATAATAACATACATTATATAGTAGAGAAATAATGTTATAATTTATATGGCAGATAAACGTTTGCCGGGTCAGCTAGTAATCTATAAAAATTGGACGTATTTGGTATAGAAATGGAAAATTCTTAATTTCGTTATTTTTACTTATGATATGATAACTCATAAAAAACGTGTAATTTAAAACCATTTATGCTCTTTACTCGTACTTTACTCGTCGTCGTTACTGGGTCCATTAAGCGCAAGCATAGGGAAGTTAAGCACCTGAAATACAAAATTTACGCCCTTCGTCATAAAAAAAGTTACTGCTTTTTGGAAATTCGAAATTTGAGCAAGTAAAACCGTAGATAAAAGTAGTTATATATTACCGCTAGCTTTCTGCACTCCTTTTCCATATCCATAGATGCTTTCACTGGTGCATCTGCATTATTTTTAAGAAAAGTGGTACAAAGTTTATGCTTTACTTATTAATACATACATAGGTTATGACAATCTTAAGCATCATTAGCCTACTGTTTGAAATTCAAGGTACCACTACGAGGAGATTGGATTAAATCTTTACTTTCATTTGTTGCATGCGTTTAAATAAATAATTTTAAATTGCTAAATTGCAATTCACTAACAAAAGTTAGTGACAAAATACTTATTTACTTAATAAAAATTATGTTTTATCATAAGAACCGATGTGTAACTGCAGAGTTCTGCGCTGAGATTTTAGGTTATAAATATATATGAGCAAGACTAAATGCAGGAAAGCATCGGCGGCTATGGTAGAGTGCGCGGAAAGAGAGCTTCAAAACGCGGCCACAATTAGCGATCGATGACCCCTCACGTAGCTGTTAAGTCGAAGCCACGAACGCCCAGTTTATGTTTATGCCAGAGGTGTATGAATTTTTTACCCTTGCTTATGGCCTAATATGCGGCAGCGCGAGGGTGTGTGTGGTATTAATTTAAGCAATAAAAGTTATGATAGTTGGCCGTAACTCTACAACGAATGTACACCGCGGTTGACACACAATAATTGTTAGTGTTATAACCGGGCATCTTGAGACTCGTAGCTACAAAATAATAATATAGTTACGAATACGTTACCTATATTTTAGCCACAATATTCTAAATAATGCACCTAACCCTTCTCGTTTGAGAGAACACACCCAATCGAAAAGTGAATCGATAAAGACATCGATGAGGCTAACATACTTGTCGTATCCCCAACTAATAGTATGGCTAACAGATATTCTGCTAGGATTATTTGTTCCTAAATTTTGTGCTATTAATAATTTTTATCATAGCTGCAGCCATGATAAAATAAAAAAGTAACGCATATAAAAATATTTTATTTATATTTTCCTACTTTAATACTTATCCATAACAATAAGAGTAACTATTTTTGAATTGTACTTCACTAAAGGAAGCCGCTGTACATCTAAAGGCACTCTTGTTAATAAACAGATATAAATACTATATCTATATACGCATTTAACTTTATTTTGTACATACGTACATAATTAACATAATATGAAACTTAAGTATATCTACATAGATAAACAATTGTAGTTACAATATAGGTCAAATGATTACCTATATAATAGCTACAGGTATACCGGACACTTATTATTAACGGAGGATAAAAGTTCCTCAATTTAAAAATATAAATCACAGCTTTCCAGATGCTGTAAGATCAGCTACATCTGTTTCAATAAAACTGATAAGAATTGGACTTCTCATAGGTAGTAATTATTCATTGTACAATGTGTTATTCCATCCGTTCCATGAAGGATTTAAATGTGTATATATATGAAAGTGAGGATACATTAACGGTCCTATACCTTTTTCAATATCGTTATTAACATATTACATTTATGTTACGTAGATAAATTATTTATAATTTGATATAAATGATGTAAGTAAGTATTATGAATACGAAGTTTTACGCAGGAGTTCAGTTTTTGTTTTCTTTTGCTCTAATGCATTCAACCTTTTTAATTGTTATCATTTACCTACACTCATGCACATTCACAAGCTGTCAACAACAGTAGACCACTATTAATAATAATAATTATTATTACACGGTCACGCCAGATCCACTGAATGTAGAAGAAACACATCGGGTTGGTGAAGATAAGGATATTTGAAACTTAGTGTTTTTTGCCTACCACTATTAACAAAGGTAAAAAAATAAGTTTAGGGAAACATTACACAGTCGTCATAACATTTTGATATTTGCGCGGCAAAAATTAAATAGAAGAAAAGTGGGGTTAAGATGATTTTGGTTACGGGTACATTGGGACAATGTACACGTTTAATAAAACTATAATTTGATATTATAAATGTAGAAGAAAATATTTTGTTTTCCTAAGAGTGAATGGATTTGTCTTTCGTTTAATAATATCGAAGTGCACAATATGTGTTACTTTTTACTTTCTCCAAACGATCAAAAATTGGCTTTCTTTAAAAGGTATACAAGACGCACTTTCTCTCGTACTAACAGAGACCAGAATTGAAACATATTTTGCATAGATTAACTAACTGACACATTTAATAAGAATTTAGAGATAAGAACGAAGATAATAGGCGTTTTATTTGCCAGATTTATTCATTTAGTTTAATTACAGCAAAAAATCATGTTCAATTACTATAAATTGTTTTTATTTGTATTATATGTATTATATATTTATATCTTCTTACATAGTATAAAACAAAGTCGCTTTCTCTGTCATGTTATGTCTGTCATGTCCCCTTAAATCTTTAAAACTACGCAACGGATTTTGATGCGGTTTTTTTTAATGAATAGAGTAATTCAAGAGGAAGGTT
>DWUN01000710.1:0-20406 GCA_018249975.1 Passova gellias
ACCCAACCCGGGATTTGAACCCAGGACCTCCCGATCGGCAGTCGCGCTAGCAACCGCACGACCAACGAGGCAGTCAATGCATTTACTTTGTTATATGCACCAATATAAAAAAATGCTTATTGGGGTTGCGTAAGTTCATAACGCTTTTTCTTTAATTCTGAATGTAACAGGATAAGAAGATGTTTCTATGTGTATATTTGCGTGACGTAAGAAAAAAGCGTTGCGTCCGCTCTACATATGCAACTCTCGCTTTATCCTTACGCTTATCTTTCTTCACGCCCCGCCACGAGGTCTGGTAGCAAACGGCGCACATCTTGCAGCTGGCCATCTCTTCCAAGTAACACTTCTGGTCCTCCTCAGAACATTCGCTCCGGTCACTGAATTAAAACAGGAATAATTAAGATTCTACGCAATTCGCTAAAATTTTGTAGGTGCATGAGTAGAGACAGCCCGCTGAAATGTTTTATTCAATACCATGCTGTTTTATTGTGTAAATGGTCCTTGGTTTCATTATAAGCGCTTTGCTTGCTTGCTTCACTATTTTTTTATAGCAGGGATTGAAATTTCTGCGGTATTTTATGGTAGTTGACAGACTGGAATTCTGATTGAAAATGAATTGCTAGTCTGATGCCACTGGCAATTGGCTAATGCTAATTTGTGGTTCTTGCTTGTTGAAACATAATTTGGGCTGTGCCGATCCCGCATAGTAAATGTCTAGTAGATTACCTGGTCTTGTCGAACATCCTGAACACCAGGGACAGTGATTCATCAGGCTTATACGCGACCAGCATTTCGTCATCTCCTTTTGTCTCTTTCGTTAGCATCACCTCAAATTTGCGGTGAAAGGACCTGCGCCGCTTGACCTCGGCTAGCTTGTACGAGTTAAGGATCTTCTTCTCCCTGTATCGAGGAAGCACCGACTGCACCACATCCGACTTTGTATCGCCGATCATGTTTTCCACCGATATCTTGCTCCAGAATGTTGTCTCCGTTTTACCTGCAATTGTATATTTGTTTATTTAGTTAATTAGAATGGATTTCATCAACTACACTAATGAACACAAGAATTTACATTTAGGGAACTAAATACACATTTAAACATAAAAGGAGTATCAAGAGAGTGTAGACATTGTGTAGAAAATCTTAGTTAGTTTAGCAGGCAGGGTCAGATAAATATAACTTAATATCCACAGCCACATGCGTGTCTTGAATTGATATATGCCAGATTAGTATGGCATTGCAATGAAAACGAGTAACTCACCGGTTTGCTTATTAAATAAGTTCCGGATAACAACAGTCCGCTTGGATGACGTCGTCTCCCCGGTCCGGGGCCTCAAAGGCTTGTCGTAGTTCTTAAACTGCTCCAGGCACAGGTTGTTCCAATTCTTCAGTCTTCGCACGTCGTTCTCGTCTTTCAGCAGCGCCCTGACCGGCAAGCACAGTGGATCGTCGAAGTCAGGAATGCGTATGGTCAGATCTCGTCTGTTCATGTCCTCCAAAGCCACCGTTTTCTTTACTTTATGACGAACATCTTTGTAAACTGATGCCGAGTGACTCGGGCGGCCGCGTGCCGGCGCTTGAGTCTGTTGTCGCAACGCATTGGGCCCGCGGCGTCTGCGACCGCGCTGTGGCTTGTCATCGGTCGGGTCGTAGTCCGAATCGTCTTCGTCTCCTTTCTTCCGCTTCTTCCTCGGCCCCGGTCTCGCAGATTGAACGGAGCGCTCCACCAGTAACGGAGAGGTAATCGGTTGGTAGGCAGGCTGCGGTTTGTGAATTATGTGTCGTGGCGGTTCATCGTCGTCTTCCTCTAGTACCGTTGGCTGGAACTGTACACATTGTTGGACGATATCGGCATCTTCGTCGAGGAATTCTATTTCGTCTTCGCTCATGGTTATTTAATAGTTACACAACACAATATTCACAATAATAAATGCTTCATATGGTACAGTATAGCGGTGACACTAAGATCACTTTAAAAGTTTAATTTAATGACATTAATACATATATATAATACATTATCTGTATTGCTAGAGATGACCATAAGAAATGTTGATAAATGCTTTGAACTAATTTTCTCGTCTCGATAACATCTCGATAAGCAATCGTGTAGCAGACAATCTTTTAATTGTACTATTGGCAGATCCATACGTTTGGCTGTGGTGAATATAAATAACTTAATAACTCTATCTAATTTAAATTATCGATTACAAACATAAACCTAAAATATACTCATGCCAGTTTTTGTTCATAATTGTAATTAGACTATTGTAATATAAATTGCTTTTAAGTTTTCTTTTCCAATTGTATTGAGTGTTTCCACTTCTTAATTAAATATTACAAATAGTGATATTTTGTTAAAGTATCGTAAACGATTAAAAAATATTTTTTGGAGACATAATTATTTCATCTAAAAAAGAAAAACATTTAAAATGTAACATGGGTTTCATTCTTGGACATGTCATTCTAAACTGCAAAGGTCTGCATATTAATCGATTTCTTTATGCATTACAGCAATATCGATGTTGTTTAATTTAGTTGTCTATGGAAGCGAGAAGGCAAAGGCAGCACTAAATCGAATCAAATAAAAAAAATTGTCAACATGTCGGACAAGTTAGTGTTTTTACGAATCATTCATAAATTTACACATAAAACCCATTTATTTTTTCCTAAAAACAACAAACATTAGTGCCAGAAACTAAAACATACACTTAGAGCATAGTTTTAGAGCAAACTGTGCACATCAAAGTTAATAAACGAGTGATTGAATATTGAGCATGGTTGGCGTGCATTTTGTATCTTTGTTTTCCTTGCAGTGAAGATTTGCTCGCTGATGATTTGGGTGACCACAGCCTCGCCGACTACAACCTCGGTAATGAGGAAGAAGAGCAACTGCTGGCCGATGATTATGACATGGGAGCTTCGCAGAATGTGCCCACTTTGGTGGGACCATACAGAGACAACATAGACATGGGGCCCGCAGAATACGCCGCTCGCAATGTGGGTTACAATCAGGTGACTTTTAAATAGATTATTACATTATGAGCTATAAACCCATTATACAAGTAGTTATTGTGTGATTATTAATATTAGGTACTTGTTATTTGATCAGGTTATATGAAATAATTATATATGTAGATAAATACTGATGCTCTAAATATCATATAATTGCAATCAAAACTAATTTTTCCCCAGTCAATGCAATACCACACATCCGTGATGGCCGAAACGGAATGCATCGTACCGAACATATCAGTGGAGGTGCCCACCGCGCCCCTACCCGAGCATTCCACGTATGCACCGTATGAGCCCCCGGTGTACGAAGCGGAGCATGCTGTGGTACCACCCGCCATTGTAAGTAGTTTTTTTTTTATGCCAGGTTGAAAAAAAATGAAAGCTATTCTATTATTAATAATTTTGTGGTAATAGTACTATTTTTGCATGCCAATAGAATTATTATTAATCTCCATTGATCACTCTACACACATATTATGTGCAGGTTTCGGAGACTAGTTGAAATACTTAAAATGCAATAAACTTCATGATATATCATTTTATAGTAACAAAATATTGGTAAGTAATGAATGCTCAAATTTTCCGCAGCCCGCAGCGCCCATCGAATCACCACAAATCGTACCATCCGAGATGACGGCTACCATTGGAAGTAAGTATTGTACATTCGTCTCTATGTTTAAGAATGAACCAATTAGAACAATAACAAAGTATTACACAATGATATGTACACTGCAGAGAAAGGCTTTATTTAGGCTAATAATATAAACACACACAACATCCAACAGCAGCATATAAGTTCAAATGACATGTACAAAAGAGCAATGTAATTGAGTTACGCCTAGAGATGACGCATGGCTGAAATAACTGAATCCAGTCCTGAAATTTTGCCGATAGATTCATTATATAGCATAAGCGAGCAACGAGACAGGAATTTGGGAAATGCCAACATTGAGGGGCTCCAGTAGGATTACAAGAAGATACTGAGAGAAAAGAATGTGTTTGAACATTTATTTGTTCTACCGAATACTGGTTCTGTTTATTTTTGTTTTTTTTTTGTTTTTAAAGATGGTGATGTCCGTGAGCGTTTTGTGTCAGAGAGGCCCCAGGGTGCTCAGAGAACGCCACAAGTTAGGAACATACCTGATTCCTTGGGTGAGGCCTGTTTTGTTTTTTTTTTATTAATTTTTTTTTCAAAATTAGTGAGGATAACAGTGTAAAGAATATACTCATAAAAATCGTGATAGATAATTTTAGCTGTACTCTTTGGTTAATATCATTGGTTCGTTTGGGATTCCACAGTGTACACACACAAATCACACATCCCTTGCCATAAAAAACTCTTTTTTATTATAATATTATTCAATATCGTCATTATTACTATTGGAAGCCGAATGAGAATACTCTCATCAGAAAGCAGTCCATAAGATTTAACGTCTCAATGATAGTCCGTTCAGATTAAGAGATCATGTCCGTTCCCGCAGACAAGGTGTACGTGCCGCGCGGCGCGTTCGGCCGCGGGCGCGGGGCGTGGCGCAGCGCGCACTTCCGCCACCACAACCACCCCTACCGCAGAAACAACATGCAGAGGGTGTGTTTTAGATTTATTCTCCTCGAGTCTACTTGGGATCTAAAATCATATAGCCATTGTTTATACCGATATACAACAAAATGGATTATATTCAAAATGTATATACATGTAAACTTAGAGCTATTTTCAGGGTAATTTCACACAGCGTGCATCCTTCACGCCGTCACAGAACAGAGCGACCCAGCCGCAAGTCAGACCGGAAATATTTACCGAGGTGCGACCGGAAATAAGACCGGAGCTCCCTCTGCCACAGATTCGAGTGGAAATCCATGAAATTCGTCCGGAGGTGCGACCAGAAATGTGCCCGGAGTTACGGCCAGAAATACGACCGGATGTACGACCGGAACTACGCCCGGAATTACGCCCGGAAATACACCCGGAAATGCGCCCGGAAATGCATCCAGAAATGCGCCCTGAAATGCATCCGGACCTCCGCCCACCAATGCTCGAGATGAGGCATGAACTACGTCCCGGCATGCACCCGATGATGCAGCCGCTGCAGCCAATCCGACAAGAGATCCGACCGGAATTACCGGCAGGAATTCATCCGGATCTGTCGCAGCTGCCGCCGCACATCTCCCCCGAGAGGCCGATGTTGCCGGTGCCGGACATGCTGCCGTTCCGGATCGACGGCCAGCCGCCGCTGCAGTTCCAGCGGTTCCCTTTCCGACCCAGCCTGGAAGAAAGGCCGTTCATCCCGCGCGCATTCGAGCCGCGGCCGATGTTCTTCCAGCCGCCGTTTCCGCGGTTCGCGCCGGCCATGCGCGAGATAGCCGGCAACCACATCCCGCAGGTGACGGTCCGCCAGGAGCCCGAAGTGAGGATGCTGCCGGTGCTGCCGCCCATCCTGCCGCCGGTGGGGCTGGCGGGCAAGAAAGTGCTAATCAATCCACATTTCAAAGGAAACTTCCAGCCTCCAGTTGAAGGTAAAATTATAATACATCATGATACTTCTATGTTGCGTCGGGTTTTACCTACGAATGGATCGTACATAACTACTATTGCCACAAAGTATAAAATTGCGTCGT
The DNA here is from genome assembly GCA_018249975.1 of Passova gellias. Classification (NCBI taxonomy): domain Eukaryota; kingdom Metazoa; phylum Arthropoda; class Insecta; order Lepidoptera; family Hesperiidae; genus Passova; species Passova gellias. The sequence goes on from DWUN01000710.1 coordinate 5,629, forward strand.
TCCGTAGGTCTGCCTACGTACATACCGACAAGAATAGCGAAATCCCCACCGCGAAGTCCCACCTTGGAAATGAAATTCGGTAAAAATACTCTATACTAGACAATATTCGTTGCCGCAATTTATTTATTTTCACCGCTTTCTATATAATCTGTATATTTCATAAAAAAAAATGTCAAAATTTTTACTTGCATGTAATTTTTTTTTTTGCAGTTTTTGCATGTTGTGTAATGAGTTCTATATGTACACGCAATAGGTATATAGACAAATGCTTCCTTTACTATTGTTATATACGTGGTATTTTATATCCAGACTCGTTAAAATAATCACTCGCATGCAAAAGTAGCTATTATTTTTCAAAGTCATTGAATGGATAAATAAAGTATAATTATATTTTTTGACACTTCTAAAGTTTGAAAACTACGATTTTCTTGATACACTCTTAGCAAAACCGAGGACCTCAAAATAAAACTCAATAAAAGAAGACATTGCACAAAATATTTAGGAAACAAAAAATGACATCAGGTCTTAAAGAGAGTCGAGCACTCTAGCACTATATATATGACAATATGTTTTAATTAAGGATTGTCTTCCTCATTCTACGTTTTCTCTTTATTCCCTTGAGCGCCTGTAATGTCTATACTACAAGCGTTCTTAATTTTATACAATTCATTTAGTTAGAAAACATATTTAATCAGTTTCTTGTTTGGTTTGTGGTCGGTGTGATTTTGTAGTACTATTGAAACAATGTTGACTCGGGAATTAGATCCCACGGGCCACACGTGGAAAACTCATTGTTAAAAAAGTAAATAATGATTAGGGTTCCTATTCTTGTCGAGGCAATAGGACAATGTGAGTCCCGTTCCCACCGAGAACTATTGTGTTATAAGCATGTATTTTGTCTGTCTAGATACCTATATAAAATGTATGCATCTATTTCTCAGCTGTCTGTGCACTGTACTACAGGTCTGCTTAGTTCAGAGAAAACCTACGAGTTATCACGGCATACACGAGTACATACATAGTTACTATTTTTTTTGTAATAAATATGTATTTTACATACGATTGTCTACACATTTCTCAACAGGTCCAGTGAAGGATATAGACGACGCGGCGGAGAGGTTCATAGCGGAGCAGAGGAACGCGCTGGCTCGCGCCGCCAGCAGGAAGTTCGCGCGGCGCTCGCCACAGAGGTTAGTTCTTCACTACGCGTACATGGTAGAGCTATCCCGACCGAACGAGGCAGATCAATACCTGAATAAATGGAGGAGCGGTCACGTTTTCTTTTTAAATGAAATGTATGATTATGTCTGTGTGTATGCGCAGGTACATCGAGAACACGACGATCGAGATCGAGAACGAGCTGGCGCGCGCGCCCCGCCGCCGCGACGACGCCGAGCTGCTGCGGCGCCAGGAGGAGTTCATCAGCGCCAACCGCGCCGGCCTGCGCCGCCGGTACGCACGCACGCGAAACACACACGTCATCGACGTCACTACACGCTCACCGGTAGTTGCGATAGTTGTAAAAGCGACGTGTTGCAATGTGTCTCTGCAGGATGCGGTCCCCGTCCCCGCCGCCCGCCCCGCCGCGCCGCTCGCCCTCGCCGCGCCGTAGCGCCGAGCGCCGCGCGGAGCGCCGCCCGCCGCCCGCCGACGAGGTATCGCCCCCCGCCCCACGCACAGCGGTCACTCGTTATCATAATATAACGCAAATGTGTGCACACGCTCACACTCCAAGACATAAGATGGGGGTCAGAAGTGATTTTCTAGCGATTAAAGGGTATGTGACGTGTGTTACAGGAGTCGGAATACCGGCGGCGCATGCGCGAGCAGGAGAGCAAGCGCGAGCACGTGCTGCGCGCCAAGGAGGTGCGCCGGCGCCGCGCGGCCGCGCTGCTGCAGCGCCAGCTGGCCTCGCGGTACGACCGCTCTCCCACTATCCCATTATAAAATAATAAGTTAATAATAAAATCCAATGAATATTAATGAATATCAGAATAAGAACTATCATTAATAAATAATTGTCTTTCTCGATGAGATAAAATACACTTACACATCCGATGGGATCTGTCATACTCAAGTTTGGCAATCCTTTACAGAGACCGGGAGCAGGAGGAAAAACCGTCTGAACCTGTCAAAACAGAGGAAGCCCTGAAGCCCGAGCCGGCCAAGGAACCGCCCAAAGTGGACGTCAAACCTACCACCACGTCGCCCAATGCTCCGAAGCCGGACACCACAAGGAAGTCTCCAGAGAAAGCGGTCAAGGAAGAGGTAGTGAGGGAACGCTCACCTCACAGAGAGGAGAACGCGGAGATTGACTCTACTTGTGGTGAGTTTGGCTTCAATAGTATAGAGGCATCCAAACAGACGAGACTACCTACTTGATAGTAAGTGCTTACAGTCCGCTGCGGACATCTGAAACATCAGAGGACTTCGAATATATTAAATAACGAAGTGTTCGTGTGTAGAGGCGCTGACACCGCCGCGGCCTCCCCCGCGCGCGCTCACTCCGCCGCTGCCGCCCGCGGGCGCGCCGGCGGCGGGCGCGGCGGGGGCGGGGGCGGGGGCGGGGCGGCGCGCGCGCGGCGACAGCGACGACGAGCTGGACCTCATCCTGGACGACATCGACGGGATCCTGTCCGACGACGACGACTCCGGCCGCTTCAAGGACACCGCCAGGTTACTGTATGCTAGTTAATGTTATAAGCGATGATAGCCTAGTGGTTTGAAATTCAGCTTCCCACTAAACGTAAAATATCCTGGACCTTAGGAGTGTTATAAAGTATATAATGTTTTCTGAGATATGTGAAGTCTACCAATCTGCACTTGGCCAGCGTGGTGGACTATGTCTTAAATTCCTCTCACTATGACAGAAGAGTATGTGGTAGTGAGAGGAATTTAGTTTTGTCTAGTCTGCTGGACACAACAGCTATTCCAATAATATTCGTGAATCACTTCAAGGACATGGAAAATCAATGGCAGTCAATAACAATCGAGTTGGTTAACCTTACAATTTATTATCTACCCCCAGGCCAGTGGAAACACCCAAGCCCCACGTGGACTTGCGGTCCAAGCTGCCTCCCAAGGCGGTCGAGACCAAACGACCGCCGCGACAGAAGATCACCTTCAGCGACGTGAAAGAGAAAGAAAAAGAGAAGGAGGATAAGAAGAAGAAAGGGAAAGGTACGGTTTTAAATGTGAAACAATTCATTAGTTTGTATACCATTTCTCATCCACTTTCTTCCTACGATCTTTTCTTGTTTTGAATGTCGGATCGCTCTTATTCGCAGAGAAATCTCCAATGCGCAGAACGATAGTGTCCAGCACAAACAAGGTCGTTAAGACTGAAGCGAGCGAGAGGAAGTTGGAGGTATTTATATTACACGTACTTAATGTATCCCCGCTGTGCCCTATCGACAGGACGAAATAAAACGTTTTTATAATGACACCATTGTATCTAGTATCCCATTGTGGCCCTTGCCTTGTGTCCCGCGAGCGATAATATACCCTCTCTTTCTGCAGCCCGAAAAGGAGAGGGAACCGAAGGCCGACCCGGAAGCGGCGAAGGGCCAGCCGTTCTCCAACCGGCGCGTGATCCTGCAGCGCAAGCTGGCGCAGCGCGAGATCAAGAAGTCTATCTTCGGGCGCGCGGAGGCCAAGAGCGACCCCAGCCAGCCGCACCCGGGCATCTTCAGCCGCGCGGTGCGCACGGCCATCGGCTCCGACAATAACCGGATCGTGGTCAAAAAGAGCCACGAGCCCAAGGTGGAGTACGACAGCGAGTCGGACTACGACGAGGAGCGGCTGCTGGAAGACGACAGCGGCGCCACGGCCGCCGTCGCCAACCTGCCGCACGGCATGACCGACACGCGCCTCAAGACGCTGGCGGGCGGCGAAGTGCAGGTAACAGCATTTTGGAACTTAGGGTTAGTACGCGCGCCCGCAGCGTTGATGCTTCAGACGTTGTCTCGCCCGTGGGGAGGTGCGGCCACGTTTGGAAATACGTTTATAAATGTGTATTAGATTTCGTGTAATGAATGTTTTTTAAAGACACCCCCAAATACAGAATGGGTACTTTTAGTGGTTTTGATAAGTACTTTATGTTTTAATTTCGTCTTATTTTGGATTGAGAAAGTTACAAAATCAAAATGAATGTTATTTTTTTTTTTTTACAAAATTTCATCAGGCAACAGACCACCATAAAAGTATCAAAATAAATCAGCAAAAATGTCATTCACATGTTTAATATAATTTTAAATTTGAATACAGCAAGGACAATATAGTTCCCAATGTCTAAAAGATATAAAACCATAGACAGTGAATATCATTTATACACTGAATGTATTACTAATTTTTTTTATTGGTGAAGCAATTTCTTAACGTGTTCAAATATTTGGATCTGATCGATTCTTATCTCGATCTGCACTAACGTCCTTAGCACCCCTCACTTTTGAAATTGATTTATTTTATAATGAACCCTAACAACTCACCTGATGGTAAGCGCGCTGCGCTCCAATGTAGCCTCCGACATCGGCTGTTATTATTTTTCCATGGATAACAGTAACTATTTAATTATGGCATGCTGGCATATGGATTTCGTTTCAATGATAAGACCTTGCACACTTGCCGAGCAAATAATACCTGAAGACATGATAATAATAATAACTGGGGGCAATTTCCCACACGGCTATCTGATTCCAAATTAGGAAATTGAATGCCTGCTCTATGGTAACCGGACAGCTGGTAAACGTATACATATGCATGCTATATAATACTTATATAGATATTTTTATTACGACCAGTCACAACAAACAAGTGTGCTCATCACACAAATGTTCGTCCCGGGTGGGAGTCGAACCCACGACCTCCGGTAGTGCAGTTAGGGTCTCTAACCACTAGACCACGGTGTCAATCAAAATGCAGTGCGAAAAGTCCTAGGTTGTAATTTTCAGCAAGCAAATGCATGTAGGGTTATTGTTCTTTGGCTGCGAGAATTACGAATGGATAAGAAAAAATTAAATCACATTATAACATCTGAAGCATTAACTACTGCTAGTATGTAATGTTCTTCAAACACCTCAACGATCCAGTGGAGGTTTATTTATTTATGTATATATACATATATATGATTTATTGACCGAGACCATAATATTGTTAGTACTTGAATATGTGTACAAGTGTATGATATTATTGGATGTAACTTCATATTATGGCCTCGGTTTGAGTACAACTTTGTTAATATTAAGATACTCGGGTACTTTGTCAAAATCAGTTAAAGCAATTAATGTACTTTTATTTGCCCTCTACAGATTTAACCCACTGCTGGGATTTTAGTATTGTTTTTAATTTATTTATTTGAAATAATATTATAAATTGTTTTCTCATAAAATATTAAGTCAATTTTGAATGTCTTTATCTGTCTTTTACTGATTTTGTCGTTACATAAATCCAAGAAATACTCTTTGACATTTCGTCAATTATTATTTTTCATTAAAAAAATTAAAGTAATTATTTTTAGTCTGATTTTACAATTGAGCCAACAATATTAATTGTTGTGAACTGAACAAAGTTCAATTCTCACTAGTCTAATATTCCCTGTTTATTATCATTACTATTTACCTCCATCACACTAATGCTGTGAGTGGGTCTACTCAAATATAACTGTGATATTTATGGCTTTATAGACTTAATACCAAATATATTTATTTTTATAAATTGAAGACGAAATCTCATAGAAAATCTTCCTAATACTATATTATGCCTTCACTCTGATGAGAAATTTTAATTTTAATTATCTTTATTAATTAAGTGTATTTTCTCTGATTTTAATGAAACTTAGCGATAAGTTTTTAGTTACATTAATTTCCGTAATGAGATTAACACCGTTAATGTGCGATAGCGCTGGTGATGTATGGAGAGACAGGTTTGATTACCGCCTCGAAATACTGTGTTAATTGTTTTCATACTAACACAAACGTCAAACACAAAAATACCTCTCCACAGATAAGGATACATACAACATTGTACATAAATGTACATACAATTGTATATGAGACATTACGATGATAATGATATTATTACTTTTTATATTTGAGAGCTTGCTTTTGGACAACCTACCACCGATATTCGTTTACGGCATTTGTAAGTTTCGCCGTTTTGAAATTACCCATATCAAATCAAAAAACTTCCGCGAAAATCAACGAACCAATATAAATCATATATATTAAACTGATACTTCGTATATTTGTAATCCAACGTATCGATTAAATAATTTTAATATTCATAAATTAAATTGAAGGTAACAATTAGGTGACAACATTTGTAAGAGGAAAAGTAGAAGTTTGTTAACCTGATCTGGTTATGAAGTTAAAAAAAATACTACTAAACTTTATTACGAAACGTTTGAATCTAATCTAATTTTTATTAATTGTAATCAAATTTCATTATTAAAAAATTCGTTAAAATAGTTTGTACAATAATATTGTCACACGCATTGCATTAATTTAAAACCAGCTTTTCATAATTTCAACCTATAAAAATATAGTTTAAAGTTTCAAGGTGGTAACCATAAACCATAATTTCTTTCTGTGGTACATTCCCAGCGTGTATCTAATGATTAATGGGTCGTTTCCTGTAACTTCAGCCACAGGGAATATCTAGTCGAACATATAGCCCTTTCACTCCGCCCGTGCAGTGTGAAGCGTTGTATAAACGGTTTCAATTGGTATAATTATACAATATGAAGTATAATTATCCAATGGAATGGCGTGTACATAATTGTCTAATACTGCTAGCTAGCTAACTTATTCGCATGTTATTTATATATAACTATGAATAGTTAAAATCGCCCTATAGAATGGTATAATTTTTAAATTTTCACATAAGTTAATGTTGAATATTTTGAAAATAATTATAATCTAATTTTAATTTTCATATTGATTTACTCGTATATTGTTCTATGAGTCGTTTTACTACAAATAATTTTGTGTTTTATGAAATCACTTAGATGAAATAGGAAAAGTGTTAATAGTTTTATAATCCATTTTGAAATCTATCGATGAATTTGTATCAATAACAGAATTTTTAAATGCTGTTAGGGCTCTAATGTAACGAATCAATAATTTTTAATTTTAGTCTTTGTATGAATCGACTTCAGTAAATTCGTAGCTTGAAGTGATGTATTATGAGCAAGTCTTACATGATGTTCTCTACGATCATATTATCGTAAGATTAAAAGTGAATTTCATATTTTCATCACAACAACAGTAATAAGGCATCACGGCTTGGTATAATATTAATTCATAAATTGTTATTACGAAAATATTGTAAAAATGGTTTTGTACACTACTAGTAGCTGATTCTCTTTCTCTGTCATGAGAATTTTGAAAAAAGAAATTTATTAAACATGTATTTCCATTAGTAACGAACACTTGGACCACAGCCGATGCAATGATTGTGATTATAGATAATAATGTTGTTCAATTACGTTAATAAATGTATAATTACGATGTGTTGTTACAAGATAATTGTAATAATTGTTGTGTATTTTTTTGTCGTGTTTATATGTTCGCGCGAGTTTAGCGCGCTTGTGTGTGAGTATTTGTGTTTTAATAATTATTATGTATATTTCACTGAGGAGAATTTCAATCGAATTTTTCAACTGTTTCAAGACATATCATTGATAGACTCTGCGCTCTTCGTAGAAATTCAATGTGTAGTCCGCCATTGTTTTAACATTTTTCGTATTTCCTCTAAGTGTATAATTGTATAAAAATATAAGGTATATAAATAGAGCATACGAAATATAAATATACACTAGCATAAGTAACTGTAGCGTGGCTAGACATATGTACGAACATTGTTGTGAATAGTCATTGAGTACGTCCATTGAAGGAGAAGGCTTAATGTTGCAGAGTTTAGAATTGGATAGAGAAAATCGCAAAGCACAAATAACCTTCAAGAGTCCACAAGCCGCGGAGAGTTTCAAGAAGAAGTTTAACAACAAGATGGTCGCCGCTAGCCGACTTAGCGTTACACTGTGTTGAGAAGTACACGAAATAATCATGCGTATATTAAGGTCGCCCCTGCCCTTGCAGTCCTCGAAGCGATAATGACAGTTTGTGTAACACCATAGTCACAGTTGTACTGTTGATTGCGAGTGTATTGCATAATTGTTGTTTACACTTCAAATTATACAACAGTAATTGTTGTAACCTTTACACTCGCATTACTCGCTTCATAGTTTTTGTATTTACTAGCGTAGTAATTATATTTTATGCTTTTCAGTCAAGTTATCGCTGCTCGTGTTGATGTATGCAGTGTTTGTATTTTTTTCTTCTAAATGTATGTTTATGGATATTATAAAGCTCAAGGTGATATTATGTTAAAACACTGCAACATACGATTGTATTTTGAACAGTACTTCTGCAACATTATTTTTAAAACGGTCGACTGGACTGGTTACCCTTAAGTTGACTAGTTTGGACTGGCGGTGGTACAGGTGGTGGTGGATGGATTGGCAAAGTAGCATTGTTTATCAAAATGACATTTACACCGCCCTAGAATACTGTCAATGTCCACACTGTCGCGAGGGCGCGTTTATGTGACTCGAGCAATTGTTGCTTCAATTAGTTTTTTAATAACTTTGCAGTTTTAAAACTTTTAATACATAATAAAATAAATATTTACGGGTACATAAACATATGTACGTCAAATTCTATTATTACTTAGGATAATATATCTTATAGCTATTGAACATTACACAAATTTATGTTACAACAATGTTTTTGTTTGTATTAAACGAGCGTCGGTATTACCGAGGCTTTCAATTCAATCGTAAAAATGACATTGTATCTTGTTAGTAAACCCAAGGTTTGGATGAAAGACTTCTGTCCAGTTTACAAAATAAATATGTAGTAGCGATTGTATTTTGAATTACGAAATTTATATTTCTTTTTTATTGATATGTGAATATGTGAATACAGTTGATCGCCGTGTTGCAGTGGATCGAATGCGGCTAATATTTTCCTTTCCAAATGTGTCCTATGGTCTGTACTCTTTGTCGGTCAAATCGCGCAGGATATTGGTAAGAGTGTTATATGTTGTCTCTGGTTTCTCTCGAAATGAATTTATTTTTGAAAAGTCCACGTGGTAAACGTGCACAAAATTTATGAAATTTATATTTTTGACTTTCCAAAGTGTAAGCTAGTAATTGATTGACGTTGACTATCAAAAAGTTAAATCTTCTTAAGAAGCAAGTTTGAGCATCACTGGACAGGCTCTCGGTAGGCATTTACGTTTATGACTAAGATTTTTCCTGAACAATTGATCAACAATTGATTAAAAATTTAGAACGATTTAAGTGACACTTATTTTATTGTGAGTAGAGACCTCTTTTTTTAAAATTAAATATTAATTACATTTTTGTACGACCTCCCTCGACATGCATTGTACTCGTACATGATGAGTAATACGATTTATAAATACTGACGGAAATATTGAGTGAACACTTTCATTTTATTGTTGTCGTTTGTGTCGGAAACGACAATGAACATAATTTATAGACAAATATATTATACAGAAGGTATATCTCGAGTTTATTTAATCCCGACATTTAATAATACACCTTGTATTACATTTAAACCAGTTTTTTAATGTATAACAATCGGTTACAAACAGTGTAAATACGTATTGGTAGTATGTAACTTCTTTTTTGTCATCTTTGGAGTTAACTACAATGTTTCCAGTTAAAGATATATGGATAATGTCTTTTTTTCTACATGTATCTGTTTATAGTATTTAGTACATAACATCATACCACTGTCTGTGGCATTTACATTTTTAATTAAATTTTATAATTTAGATATATCATTAAGTGCACTATCGATTGCATTATTGGATAAAGTAAAGAGCATGGGCATGGAGCCTCTGCGGTTCATTCTCCACTTATTTCAGTAAATGAAAGTCGATAAAAATGTGGTATCCCTAATTAATGACTGGCAAAATCTTGTAATAAATCTCAACTACCCGCGCTGTATCGATTATTACTTTAATACCTTTTCAATTATTATATTTTAGACAACAATTACTATTGAATTATTGATGTAATTTGGTTGTAAACTTGTAATTTTTAAATGTACAATCTCTTGTTTTTTTTAAACAATTATGACTTATATTTTTTACCTGTTGCATAACAACCGTGTATTCAGTTAAGTTGAATGACGCCGTGCTACCTTTGTTGTTGCTTTTTCGGTTCAAATAAGGTAATGTAACCGTAATATTGATTTGTTAAAGTGAACTCTTATGACCTTTATATATGTCTACTGTTATTTTACTTTCGTCTTTGATAATGGATAAAAAAAGTAATTGGCTACATCCAACTAGTGGATATTTGATGTAAGAATCGTTTTTAATATTCATTATGTCCGTTTGTTTATAACGCGTATTTTATTTTAGTAGAACATAAAACTCACTCTTTAGTGGCACTTCTGAAAAAGATGTATTTTCTTCAGCGTGCACTGGAATATTAGTTAAAATATATATTTTAATGTAACAATGAAGTTGAAATACAACATTAAATAATTATAACCCGCACTATCGGTTGATTTTGCAATTATGTGGTTTGGTTGAAAGTCAATCGCTGACGTTCTCAGAAATAAAGTTTCTTTTTGTTAAAGTGAGTAATCCTTGCAACAGTGGAGCCACAGTAGGAGTGCTTTAGACATTCGGTTTCGTTAATGTGACATAGTGAATAAAACATGTATTAGTGTGTATACGGGTTTGTTATTTGGAAATCCCTTTCGAGTCGATCTTTAATAAAATATGGAGTCGTGGCGATGTGACCTTGTGTTTTAATTCTATTTTAGTGGAAAGATGTATATGAAATGTCTGTATAACTCTGCTCAAAACATTCTCGTTCTGCGGTAATGATAATTGTTGTTTCTGTATAATTTGTATTATACAATGTAAAGTGTATATAATTGTTGTGTGTTATATTTTTGAGCAAGTTATTTTTCACGTTTCCATCAATTATTATTCATCTGACAATCAAATGCATCTTATATATTGTTTTATACCCTGTACATTTGTTTATTCGTTTCATGTACTGTGATAGTTACACTATCGACGGCGTGTCGATATTGGATAATTGAGTATAATTTTCAATTGCCATCTGTTTTATCGATGCTTTTGGACGTTATATTTCTACGAATATAAAATAAAGACGACGCGCAATTAAGAAAAGACTGAACTTCGATAAAATAAAAAATACTACCATTATTTAAAATTGTCTTTTATTGTATTTTGTCCCTCAACCTCGCCGCGTTGCGTTTAAATATCATTTACACTTCATTGAATTTGATGTAAAATGTTAAGTTATATGTCACAAAAACTAATCGTACACATTAAATATTTATTACACTTATTCAATCCTAGTCTCTGTGTAAATAAAATTATATAAAGTTCCATTTATTTTGAATCCTAATCTTCTAATGATTATCCTTTGAACACAACATTTTGCTTACATCCTATTATCTTAGAAACAAACACTAAACAAAACAGTGAACGATTCAAGGACATCGTTCCTATTAAAGCTACAACAATTAACGACATACTTATCTTATCTTACTTATTTATTAGAATGTACCGTGGTGGTACCTTGTCATACATAGCAACAGTAGAAAAAACACCCAACGATAGTTATATGCCGGAGTTTTTCCGACTAGCTCGGTGCAGTGCCTGGTGCGACTTCCACAATAACATTCGAATAACTTTACAAGAAGACTCCAGACGCGGCGAGACTCGCGTAAAAACTCACACTCCCAAAAATAGTTTCCCATTACTTTCACTAGGTGGCGCTGTTTCAAATCTATATACATTGCGGTTTACGTCAAAAAGATAGTTTCGCGGGGCGGAGATGCGTACTTGGGCCGCGGGTCGTCGGGTGCCGAGTCTCGCCCCTACCCCTTCTCCACCCATTTAATTCTCGCTGAGCCGCTCTGGCACGCCACAAAGGTCCGCGGGGTGAACAGCAAAACGTCAATTAGAAAAAAAAAACTAGATATAGTAGGGAAGATAACTCGCACGAGGCACGCAGAACGTGTTCCGCGTTCGAGACGGGCTTCGAGGACGCCGGTCACACCACGTAGTTGCTGCGGACGCTCATGTAGGACGCGATGTTGAAGTACTTGGGCATGCTCTCGACCAGCGCGCGGTACCCCGGCGTGTAGTCCTCGGGGTGGTGTATCTTGTGCGCGTGGTGAGACACGTCCGCCAGCGGCTGGGCCAGCCGGGACAGCGGGACCTAGAACGGGGAGCAGAGATAGTAGCAATGGGTAAATGTAAATTGGGAACTGGGGACAATTCCACAGGCGGCTATCCGATTCCAAATTAGGCGATTGAATGGCTGTGTTATGGTAAGCAGACAGCTGGTAAACATACATGTATTCATACGATATAACACTCATATAGATATTTTTATGACACTCGTACAGAACAAACAAATGTGCTCATCACACACATAGGTCAGTCTTGGTCCTGGGGGGTAATCTAACCCACGACCTCTGGTTTTGCAGTCAGGGTCTCTAATCAGAAGATCGAGGCTACACTGCTTTTTTGCTTGTAAAAGATACATACATACATACATAACATAACGCCAGGTCCCTGACGAGGTAGTCAGTCCTTACAAACCTGACGCGCGTCGTCTACATTCATCACTCTCTTCATGCAAAAGATATACTTACAATAAACGTAAGGGTAAACTCTAGAGGTTCGAGGACGTCCGAGAAGGTGGCGGTGGAGTGGGTGATGACGTACACGGGCCGCTGCAGCTGCTCGAACGTGGGCTTCGCCGGGGACTCGAAGGACCAGCGCGCCAGCGACACGTTAGCGCGCGGCCACACCGTCAGCGTGTTGTGGGCGGGGCCTGGCACACCGCGGTTACGTACTTTGTTGCTAATTTAACCCGTCTTATGAGCGTTATAACTGGGATAATCCTACACACGTGTAACTCCATATTAGGAAACTAAATGCTTGCGCCTGTAACCGTCGATAAACATCATACATACTTTGCTGGAGTAAATATTTCTTTTAATAATGAGGCTCGACGAACTGTCTTACAGCACATATACCTAAAAGTGGTCAGTCGCCGACTGATCTACGATTAATCAGAATCTATTTAGTAGGTAGTTTTCTTAGAACAACATTTTTCAAAGTAATTACCACCTTGTTCATATTCCTACCGTTTAGTCATAGATTCGATATTTCTGTGACAAAAACTACATTCTAGTGTAGTCATAAGGAGATGTATTGCATCTATGAGCAAGCATCGATTTCCATCTCTTTTTACTGGAAAAGAGGAAATGATTGTATATAAACTATACCATGGGGTATATGTTACCGTGCATCACAAACTGCAGCGTGCACTGTTCTCCCGCACAGGAGCGTGACGTCACTCGCAGGGAGGGCGGCGGGGTGAAGGGGGCCGGCCCGCTCATGTACACCATTAGACTGTCCTTCCTGCAGTACATCGTAATAAGTGGAAACCGATTCAGTACACTGAATTCAAAGTAGAGGGCGGTAGTTGCTGTAAAATCTAAGCAGGCGGCTACGTCAACAGCGTGGTGGCTTCTCCATTTTCGGTTGACTTCGCCCACTTAGCTTTATCTAAAACTTAATTTTGTTAATTTGTGCTTAAGTTTGTTTTTTGTTATAATTTTTTTTTGTGTTTGATTTACGTCACGATGCGGTCGCTTATAATAACTTTAACAAGGGCGTTAGTTAGTACGGGTAGACGCACAGATGCAGTCCGAAGCGCACCCGGTAGAGCGGCAGGTCGCAGTACACGCGCCGGCGGCAGCGCTCCTCGTCCCCCGCGCCCCCCGCGCCCCCCGCGCCCGCCGCGAGCCCGGCCGCCGCCAGCGCCGCGCGCGCCGCCCGCAGCGTGAGCGCGTCGTGCGGCGTCACCAGCACGCCGCTGCTGCGTGACGTCACCTGCCCGTCGCGCGCGTGGCTCACCACCTCCGTGTGCTGCGCGATACGGTACTCACACTACAGTACTCTCAAAGTATAAGTAACGTACGGTTCCAATCACTGCATAGTATAAAACGAAGTCGCTCTCCGCCGTCTGTCCCTATGTACGCTTAGATCGTTAAGACTACGCAACGGATTTTGATGCGGTTTTTTTAATAGATAGAGTGATTCGAGAGGAACGTTTATATGTATAGGATACTGAATTTTTTTTTTACGACAGCTAAAAAAAATACATATTTGTCAAATTTTGTAAATTATCGTAGAAAATTAAAATGCTACCCATAGTCACAATTCCACGCGGACGAAGTCGCGGGCAAAAGCTAGTATGAATATATAAATAACGTTATTCCAATAAAAAAAGATCACTGATCAAATGAAGGTCCCACTCACAAACCAGTGGTGTCTCTGCGTGGCGGTGCCCCCGTCGCGGTAGGGGTTGAGGGGGATGAACATGATGACGAGGCAGACGGCCGCCAGAGACAGCAGCGGGATCCACAGCCGCCGCCGCGAGAACAGCAGCTCCACTCCCGACTGAAACAACCATCACGAAAATATAAACATTTTTGTGATGTACTTATAAAGTGCAAGCGAGGTGTGCGCGGGGCGGGCGGGCGCTCTCCGTTCACTCCCGACGAGGGCGGACGCGGGCGCGCTGCTTGGTAAAGTTGCTATAGAAGTAACATCACGCCTGTTATCCCCGAAGGGGTAGGCAGAGGAGTGTAGTACACCCCCACATTTCACCAGTCACGTTAA
>DWUN01000711.1:0-20394 GCA_018249975.1 Passova gellias
GTACAATGATAAAACTTCTGACGTAAGTCACAAAAGCATATATATTTCCTATTGAACACATTCAAATTGTCACATAACTCATAATAATGCTCATATGTAGTTCGTAATGCCCAACATTGAGTCGTTGCTTTTTGCAAGTACCTATAGCAAAAGAGTAAACTTTGTATGTACCTCCTGTCAATATTTGCCTCTACCGGTAGCAATATTTTGACTTTGAACGTTTTTGATAGGTATAATTTACACGCTATGCAAGTAGACAAAATATTTACAGTCAAGACGATGCTATTAAGCGTTTATGTATAAACCTTGAAAGAAAATGAAAATAATCATCAAAACGTTAATACATTACCGTTCTTTATATAATATCATAATATATTTCATATTTTAGTAAGAAGTGAACTTTCGCTAATATTTATAGCCTTAACAACATCGAAATAATAGACAAGTGTTAGGCGGGAACGTGTATTTACGAGTATTATATCGCGTCAATATTATAAACAAATTTAGAAACGTTTGCAACGGCATAGGTTCTTTGTACGCACATTTTTTGTAAGTAACAGTAATAATTTTTAGTATAAGTAATATAGGAGTGCCGTACAATAAATAGTTAACAAGTTCAGGCGCCAGGCAATCGAAGAAAATGCAAAGACGATCGTACTTCAGTCGCAAATTATGGTATTTGTGGAGTAATATCGATGTACATTGAAGAGAAATTTGGCGTTAGGTTACTTCTGAGGTAAACTGCATCTGTTACAGGCTCGAATCACTAGATCTCGTAAGATTACTATAAAAAAAAAACAATAGGATATAATATTTTTTATACATAGACCTAGTAGCTTCGAAGCGGTTAAGCCGCCCGTATAAAATCAAAACAAGATGAATACAGCGTAAACATTTATGAAAAATCTCTATTAATAAATAAAGGCCTTGGGTATGCGTACTTTTATAATACGAAATATTAACTTATTTTGATTTCTAGTTCCAAGTATTTAAATATATATTTACATCAAGTTGTTACATTAGTTTACAATTTAACAATTCATACTTGTATAGCTGCAGTAACTCAAAAACTAATAATAGCATGTAAATTATACTAACATTATTAGTACCTAGCGCCATATATTTACAATATATATCTACTGTTATGGTTACATTGTTACGTTTAGGCCTCTAAATTGAGTCGTTGTTTATACGCACACGTGGAAATAGATGTAAAATGATCAGCTTGCCGACGTACATAAAATGTACAGGCTGATTTTTTTCTTTTCGACCCTTTTGTTAGTCCACTAGTGGACCGGGTCTCCTCTCATAATCAGAGGGATTTAGGCCACGAGCTGAATAATTCAGTAAAATACTTGAATAATTTGTATAATAGATAATGCAACGGAACTGTAGCGTCATTACTTACGATTTAATCTTTGGTCATCGATCAAATTCGTCTTGTACCGTAAAGTAGAGGTAAATAAAAAATACATGTATAAAAAAAACAGTTTATTATACAATTTAACGAAAATTATATACATGTATATAAGTATCAAACATAGCTTGATAACAAATAAGTGTGATGTTTTGAAAGTCGTTTAAGTATACCTACAGTCGATAACATTGTCGTGAAAAATATTGTCATGACATCTAATTGCTTTCGCTTAAGAATTTGTTAAATGCTTCCGTGAACTCTCCATTGGGATCCTCTTTATGTACGAGCTCGTCCCAAATGTCGGGGAGCTTCTCCTTGAAGGCGTGGACAACGGTGCGTACGAGCTCACGCTGCTTAGGGGTGCACTTGGCACAACTGGTCCTGAGAGCCTCTGGGATTACCTCTGTAATAGAGAAGAACACAAAATGTTTAGTTTTATAATAACATTTATTTTATTATATTAAAGCAACTATATCTTAAATAGTATAACCTATAATTTGGTTGGGATTCACACAAACTAGGTTTGCATTCATGCTTAAAAATCGAAACTTTTCCAATCCAAAATATAATACATTGCATCCCAATCTTTAAACATACTTAAATGCATGTTTTAATGCTAACTTTGGATATAATATGCACAGAGTTTCGTCTAATTTAATTTTTCTACACGTATCAAGTAATTCTTATAACCTTTTCCCATAATGAAAACTTGTTTGACTGCGAATTTATGTGCATCAAGTGGTTACATAACTTTATATCATCTCAAGGTTGCCCAGCATCAGTTCTAGATAAAAAACGAGTTATCTTGAAATATTGTCCCATTATTTCAATTTTAATTTTGTATATGTGGTATGAAATATAGAGTTATTGTATCGTATAGGTAATAATAACTTAACTAACGAACTATTTAATAAACTAACTAAACTAATACTTGACACTTGAAACCAACTGTAACGGTTTTCTTTTTTTCAATAACTAAGCCTAGCTCTTGGCTATAATATCACTTGATGTTATTGACTGGCCTCGCGGTCGAGTGGTTAGTGACTCTGACTTTTGCAGTCAGAGTTACTAACTGGAGGTCGTGGGTTCAATACCAACCCAAGACAAACATTTGCGAGATGAGCACATTTGTTCCTTCTGTGTCTAGGTGTAATAAAAATATCTACATAAATATTATATTTTATGTTTATCAGCTTCCGGGTTAACATAACACCGGCATTCAATTGCCTAGTTTGGAATCAGATAGCCGTGTGTGGCATTGTCCCAAGTTATTATTATTATTATATTAGAAGGTTATTGGGATCTCATAAAACAACCAGATCATCCCTCTGATCTGCCGTTAGCGACTAAAATGATTGCAAAATAAGGTGCAAGCCTAGGACGTTATACGAGTATGCTTGTCCGGGGGTCTGGGTTCGATCCTAGCACGGACCTCTGATTTATTACGTACGTTTTATAAGTAAAATTTAAATATCACTTGCTATAACGGTGAAGAAAAACATCGTGGGGAAACCTGCACATCTTAGGGATGTTATAAATTTTATAATAAGTATATAGTATTTTCTGAGACGTGTGAAATTTACCAATCCGCACTTGGGCAGCGTGGTAGACTATGACTTAAATCCCTCTCACTATGAGAGGAGACCTGGTGAAGCAGTGGACCAACAAAGCGTCGACATACATACATACTGGGGGAAACTGTCTATATTATAAAATGGAGTAACTTGCAATTGGAAGTTTACAACCCACTAAAAAATTCTTCGATTTGTACCAAACACTTTGAGCATTATTAAGCACAAAACGCCTTTAAAGACTACTTATCGTTACGGATTATATACCTCCATTAATATACCAATAAACCGCTAAAACTTTGCATTCAGGCTCAGACTCGGGCTGGACCTTAATTTGTTATAGGACGACTGAGGTCGATCCTAGCATCCGGAAGTCATTAATAATTAACACAATGTAGTTTAATGTGAAATAGCCTAAGATGGAGTTATCGATTAACAAAAATTACTTACTCTTAAAATCCGACCCCTCAGCAGTGCAAGGACCCTTGTCGAGGAAGCATTTGCCGTAGTTCTTCAATAAGCGAACATTTTCGGCTAACTCCTTAGCATTGAAGTTGTCATACTCCGGATTGTAAGTGTCTCCAGGAAAAGCGAAAACGACCGCTACAACGGCGCACAAAACTAGAACGATCTTCATTCTGTAATGGAATAAATGTACTCGTATTACAAATATTTATATTCTAGTGCAGAGTGGTTTTGAAGTTGTGAACGAAAGCAAACGTTGCTTTTAGCTCTTGAAAGCCCGAAATGCGAGGCATATATGGTTAAGTGTTCCTACACAAACGCCGGTAAACAACAAACGTCAAAACTTATTAGAAGCAATCACGGCAATGTAAAATATGTTACAACCATAAAATTTAGTTTACAATAATATGTACTTTGAAAATCAATTTAGTTATCACCAACAAGTATAGATACAGTAAATTAAATATGTAATAAAAACGCAATCATGTAATAAAATACAGATTCCGTTTTTCCATATTCAAAGTGTTAATATAATTAACATCAAATCACATCAGAACAAAGCGCACTCTTGAGCTATGTTTGTTTCTCATTCACCAAAACCTGTTTATCGTACGTATAATCCCGAAGATAATAATGCAGCGCTACTTACATTGAAAGCTTCTCGTTTCCCTGCTGATAGAACACTGGTTCAACTATCAGCTAACAATCGTTTATATATATAGATGTCATTGGAAATCATGACCATACGAATTGATCAGCAAACTAGATGAATGGACGTACGTAGGGATGTCACCGTTACGTTTATGACCAAACTGAAACAAGTGATTGTAATAAAATTTGCATTCAATCTTAATGCATTTAAACTTATCGTTAATAATAATAACATTTTATGAAACAATAAATATTACTTTTTTTTAGAATATATTATTTTAAACGGTTTAACATAACTATAATTGATAGATATTTAATGACGAAACCTCAGAAATATTCAGACTACAAACTTATCGTGATATAATGGTACCGATATTAAGTATCCCTATAAAATAATCGTTGTTAGTAAATTGAGGAAATTAAAAGACTATGACTAAAGTCTACTATTATTCCGAACGCTTTAAATATCTTGTTTATCACGAGTAACCCTATTAAATAATATTCATATGCTTTAATAATTATGCAGATCCGAAAAAATGAAATTAGCGAATTTGGTCTCAGGACCTTTAAAAAACCTTAATCTTTTACTAGCGTCTATTTGCTGCGTGCGACCGGACATACAGACAAAGAAGCATAAGCAATAATTTACTGTTTATCTGTTACTCATGGTTATATGCCATTGTTTTAACCACTAAACTAAAATTCGTAAATGGCATATTTTTTATTAATAATTACAATATAATATACATAATACGTTTGTACCTACTCGTATGTATGTAATTTTTGATTCGTGACAACCCTAGCTTGGTGCTAATCTTGCAGATCAGCAGTTAAAAGTGCTCTGACGTGATTTAGTAAAAATTATAAGATTAGAATAAAACGTGTAAGCCTCCGTGGTTCGGCGGCGAGGCTGTATGGAACGTGACAATTGCTTTCCATTACGTTCTGGATCAAAACAGCTTATATGTATGTTAAAGTGTTGCTTTTCAGAATATAATTTGTATGTTTGTATTATTTCTTAACGTTAATGTTAAGAGTGCTAGACGCTGTCTTAATCATGTGAATCCTTTACAAATTTCAATAGTAAACCTCCTACCAGATAGGTTGGAATTCTCTGTCATCTTTCGTCAAAAATAAGACACAAATAATTGATATCATTTCTGTCTCCTCTGCAAAACGAAATTTGGTATCAGTGATTTTGAATAGAAGATTATATTGTTTGTCGTTGTTGTTTTACAGTTCACAACACGCTCTTATGCCGATAATTGTTTAGTTAACATTTCCGTGATATTCAGAAAATAATATTTTTAATCAATAATGTCGCTGTAAACGACTTTGTGTACGCCAATGATATAAGGTAATAAATTCTGATTTAACGAGATACTGGATATATTTTTGAAGATATTTTTTTTATTATTCTACTGCTGTTCTCGGGTCTCCTGTCATTGTGAGAAGGTTTTAGTCTAGTCTATCACGCTTGCCAAGCGTGGTTTATATTAGCAGATTATTATAAGCAGACTTCACGCACTTCAAGATAGTATACTTTATAACATCTTGAAGGTGTTCAGATTTCCTCACTATGTTTTCCTTCACTGGTACCTATAGCAAGTGATATTGAAATTTTACACACACACACCCTCACAGTGAGTAACGGAAATTAAAACCAAAGTTTAGTTAATTATAATTACTATATTCTTGAAGACTCGTGTACTGTTGCTTGGAATCTAAAAGCGTATGAAAGTTTTTACAATCATAACAATCTAATTCACGTGTATTTTTATTACACCCAACTATTTTCCATCCTATTCGCCTTGTTTATTTTTTTCTTTGAGGGCTGTATGCGGCTCTGACGGATCGTCAGAGTTTGCTGCAACCATACCTTGTAGAGCCATAAAGTACATATTTAAAATATACCTAGAAGGCGGTAAATACAATATTTTGCATTTTATTTGCATAAAAACATGCCATCTACATATCATACCTATTTTAGTCCTTGTATTGTCACTGCGGTCCCCGAAGACTGATCACGAAGTTCCTGTTGATTACGTACCTACCTACTCAAATAAGTTTGTATGCATCGATTCTATGCATTTGATCATACTTAAGGTGGGCTCCCACGGTGCGTGTTTCTGCGAATTATTTACGAAGGCTTTTCGAAAGCTGTGTGTCGTCGACTCGGACTTGAGAATTAAGTTAGCGATTCGCGGAAAATCCGATGCACCTCTACCAACTTGCCTGCGTTTTACAGACGATACTTATACCGTGGTGCGTCTGTAGTAGGTTAAGGAAGCCACCTTTATGAACTTCCTAGTACACATACATACATACTAACACTATAGACATAAAGGATAAATAAAACACGACAATGCAAATTTCTATCAATTGTAAACGTTTTTTATAAGTCTGCACTTTTTTAATGTTATTATAATAAATACTACGTTTTTTTATGCTATACGTTTGGATTAAGTTAATTCTTTTTTGTTTCAAAATATTTTATCAGCCACATCAAATATCAACTAGCTCTATTAATATTTACCTCTAATCAAAATCGACTTATAAATAATGAAACTGAAACTAAGAAAAGTTGTCACCACATTATATTTTTATTGCCTCTTGTCATGTTTATTGTAATAGTGGATTAAAATATTTATACATGTATGCTTCTGTATGTAGATAAACAACTAGCTGTTTACATAACGGATGTACTATGGACCCGTATTCATAACCAAAGGCCATATACAGTGAAATATGGCCGGAAAGCTAAATGAATTGCTAGTAGTTATTTCTTACCTGGTTTCTTGATTGTAATATAAATCAATGTATGTAAAGTCTAAGTCATAAACAAGGTACAATAAACACAGTACTGCCAATGGCCTGTTTGTGTTACTAGGTCATAATTTTCAGGTTACTGTTTAGCTTTGACTTTGTCACTGATCTTTATTTAGATACGTCTTCGAATATAAATATGTACATATAAGCAAGGTGAAGTATATTTACAATCCATATTTTTTGTCATAAATACATCTACTCTTTCTTTACAGATAATCTCGGACATTTTTAGATATAATTTACGAATTGGGTATAAGTAACTTGAGATTTATTATTGTGTGACTTAAAAATAAAATACAATAATTTATTGCAAAACAAATATTAATAATATAAAATGGGTACAAGAAAAAAATCACGCACAAGCGTGATCTCTTCTAAGCAACCAAAAGTAGCGATTATAAATACAATACATAAAATTATTTTGTTGTTTTATCAGACTACTTAAATTCTGTTAACATAACATGTAATTGTGTAGACTAAACATAACATTTTTATAATGGTAGAGCGATTTCTTCTTTAGATATTAACAACGTGGAAACAAATGCAAACATTGCTGATTGTATTTAGTTACGAGTTACAGTTTTAATATAACCACCAATAATTAAAAAAAACTATTAACGCTCTACTGTTCTCTACAAATTACAAACAAACCCGTCGAGCATTCTCACCCTCTTTTTTATAATTATAATTGGTACTGTGTTGTTTTTTTAATTAATTTTATTTGGTCAAATTCACTGAAACTTAAGTAGATAAAAAACATTATTTAATTTATATTCTTTTATAATAATTTAATTTTAAATCCCCAATTAAAACATAAAAAGCGGTAGTAAATTTGATTTTCATATGAACTCGTAATTCAATGAATGTTCCACTACACATAAGTCAAAGTACCGGTAGATAATACAAGCAGAAATAAAATAAAAAATTCCTTTACATACAACATATACGTACGAGTATATATACTTTATCTTTCACAGAATTCACAACGGCGTAGGTCTAAGGTTATCCACTGATATCAATAATTAGATTTATAATGACTATATAAGTTTGTTTTTTCCGATTACTGATCACAAGTTAAGTTTTGTGCGAGCGAATCACCAAATTTTAGCAACATGTCTAAAATTACTGTAAGTATTATATAAACCATAGTATTTAGAGTCATATAATTACGTTTAATGAAAAATTTTGAAAATTAGTCAAATGACAGGTCAACCAAAACCTTGGTGATTATAAATAACTATTAATCGTAGCTAATAACACTTAAACAGATAGTCAAGGTCTATTTTTTACTTTACTAGTTTATTTTCTTAAAAAATATCTAACGTATTTATGTACGTAAAAGTTTTTGTAACTGACGCTTACGCTAGTGTTGTGGCCTTGTGTTGGAGCCAATAATAGTAGTAATAGTAATTGGTAGAATTTTCCCTTCAATTAATTTGCCATCACTAAAATATTTTTTCTAATTATCAATTCATTACAGTATATTAAATGTTTGAATGATTTCTTTTTTAATTTTTAGTTTGTTCTTCTGATGGTGGCGATAGTCGCAATCGTGGCCGCTCGTCCAAGAGGTGAGTTTCATGAAATATGTATTTCGATTTATTAAAACAAGTCGTCAACTTATATAGAAAAACATCTTCCACGGACACTGATTTGCTCGGACAATTATAGATAGCAACTGATTAGTGCGTTACGTAAATTCTTGGAGACGTTAACCTTGTTTTTATTGGGTCTAACTTTTTCTGTTGAATTATTTGATAACATAAAAACTTTGCAAACATAACATACGTATAAATACTTAATACAAAAAATACCCATACCCTTGAGTCGTCATTCGCGAATAAACATTTGGTACGATGCTAAGTTAACCGTTCTATTTAAAATGAACAGCGATCCACCAAAATGTTTAACGAACACTGGTATAGACAACAGAAATTCAGACTATAATGAAACAGAACTTGAAAAATGGAAATGGAAATACTTTGAAATGCAAGTGCCTAGAAACAAAATGGACAAAGTAAACAAAAACCCAATTTGCACATACATTTTGTCAGGCGCAAAGATGTAAGATTTTATCTTACCATTACAATTGATAACACTTTAAATAAATAATCTTAACTTATTACTGTCACGATGTGTTAATGTCCAGCAGAGTTAACGTCATACAATGTTAATATAACGTCATATTGAATATGTTTAGTGCATTTTAAATATACGCTAATTATCTTTTAACCAAATACAAAAAATTTTATCAGAAATAGGTACCATTAGAACAGAAAATATTACAAGCATTAAATAAACTTTAAAACTCTCATTTAGGCTTTATTTTCATTTATTTCATTAAGCGCTTTATTTTCTTTACAACTGACCGTTTTTAATTATATTAATAAGAATTAAAATAAAATTTTAATTTTTCAATAAATTTGTAGGTACATATTGTAATCTGTTCTATTATTGAAAATAAAGTTACTATTAAATCCTAACTAATTTTACATATTAGAAAAGAATCGCGCTACACAAGTAATGTATATTGTACCGATAATAATAAAATTTAAGATTTGCGTTTATAAAAGATCGCGGATCTTCGGTAGTGTTTACTTTACATGACGTACAATCGTTTAGATAAATATGTGCCGGTACACAGAAATCAAATTAGTTAATGGAAACTTATTAAACGTAAGCAAGTTTTTTTCTAAGTCTCGATAAACTTAGCAAAGAATTTTGTCGACATTAAAGTTTTATTGATTTTTAAACATTTATAAAGATAATATATTTGGTATTATTATAAGTTACATATCAATTTATTACTCCTATAGTATATTAAATATTGTCAATGGAATAATTAATGGCTAATAATGTGACTTTTTTGTTGCAGTTGATACCAGCGGAGGTAAGAAAAATTGCTACCATTCCTATTGACTGATAGTGATGTAACAGATAACATAGAAATGTATGCATATATGAGTATAAATACATTTTCTAAAATGTGGTTAATGTTACGTATATTTAATTTGTTGCCTTGGGAAAAAGAATAGCTGTCTGCGTGTAACAAACCCCCATTATTTTCATTTAATTAAAAGAAAATGGGTTTTATCATCAATGATTTATTGATTTTAATTTTATTTTATAGGAGATTCTGCCGGTGGACCTGGATCTGGTATGTCAAAATAACATTTCATAAAAGTAGTTTTAATAACACGAACATTGAATTTTTAGTAATATTTTAAATTCATACTTATTACCATTTAATTTTTGTTTACAGTCGACGTCGTTGACCAGGACCAACAAGGTAAATATAATTGTTTTCAGATTAAAAACTAATTTTCTTTCTAAAAAAGTAGAATTGAAAATGACCCATACAAAATTTTGTAAAAATTTACGCTTTTACACATCAGCTGCTACCCACATTTAGTAATTTTATTTGATATATTTTTTTTATATAATAGATAACGATATAATCAATTATTAGTTACGTACTTTTTTAGTAAGCGTTTACTATTGTGATTTCCGCTGTAAATAAATAATCAATCATAACATATATTATTTAAATTAATAGAAGAGTATTCTAAAAATTAAACTCAATCAAAAATTCGAAAGCTTTTACTTGGTAAAAGAGATCCTTGCATATCTATTTTGGACGAATGAAAGTGTTCACAACAGAAGATGTTGGTGCATGATGATGCATATTCATCTTAAGGGCAAATTCCATTTATCTAGGTTGAGATATCATTTAATATTTAAGATAATATATTGTGGCAACGTCACACAAACCAACCAACAAAACAGCCTCCGACGATCTAAGCCAACGAACCATTAATGTCTGAAGCTTACGCTTCTAAGAATTATTTCTTATTGTCGTCTATGGCAACAGCAATGAAGTTTTCAATTCATATTCGTACATCAGTAACGGATATCTAGTCACTTGCCAGATTAGAATTCATTAAGTCTCCACATCTGCAAGTATTGTTTAATTCATTGTTATTGTATCTAAAGTAGTGCTTTGTAATTTAAATTACTCATATCTACATAAAAACGTTCTATCGATTTTTCTTTTATTCACAGATTTTTTTATTGAGTAATAGGCTTGCGTTTGACTGCGAGCTCACCTGATGGTAAATGAGGTGCAGTCTAGGATGAAGCACGCTTGCCTGTACTTGTTTACTAATTATTTAAATTTCTTTCCACTTGTTCTTGTTTCAGTCAATGTGGTGGACGGAGATGAGCAAGGTAAGATATTAATATGCTACTAACTCTTACCAAAATTGGTGTCTGACAGCACCTGAAAGCGATGTTTATGTATGTATGTAAAAAATCGAAACTCCTTGGGTAGATTTACGACACGATGACTGACAGATCGTAAGTTTATCAACATATTTGTAGGCGTTTCTTTCAAATCGTTAAGAATACAAATATTACAATATATATAAAAGTACCCAAATAAATTAAAAATAAGCAAAATAACACATTGACAAATAGTAAATACATATACTTTTGAGTTGAATAATAATGCCATTAATAAATAAATCGAATTCTAATAAAATTCTATAAAATATTATATAATGGAAATCTTTGCCTGTTTCTAATCATTATTTCAGTGCATTTATACTTTATATAGAATGTAAAAAATAGCTTAAAATGCTCTGAAGTACATACATTTTTTATTTTATTTCAGTTCAAGTAGAGGACAATAGCAACGGTAAGTACAATTCTCATTGGATCTTATAAAGTTCGTTGCCGCACTTTTATATAAACCTCATAATCTGAATAACAATTCATAAAATAAATAAAAGTATAATATAATAAGAGTAATTTGAAACAGCATAGCATATGAGAGACATATGAGAGGAGAAGCTGAAGGAAAGAAACAAAGTCAGTCAGTAATTCGGGCTTAAAACTTTTTCTTTTATTTTTTCCAGATCCAGAACCGAGAAGATAATTATAATACCTACAATATACATACAGAAAAATTTAAGTTAATAATATCAATGAATGTTTAAATTAAATGACATATTTGTCTTTTATTTTAAAGAATTTTATAATCATTGCGTTCTACCGTAAGTAATAAAGTTGTCTTTGCGTGTATGTTATTTTTTAAGTTGGCGAGCGACCTCCTTTTTTATATTATTTTAGTTTTTAACTTTATATCTGCTGTACAGAGAGTGACAGTATTGTACATACTCTGCGTATGGTAAAGGCCCGAAATCCAATATGGCGACCACCGACTAGCCCCAGTTGTATCAATTAACTGACAGTGAGGCCTAAGCAAAGGGGTCAAGTACGCAGCGTCCGCCTTGTGACGACTATTGCTCTTAGTTTAAAACGTTATCCATTTTAAGGGTCAAATACGAATCAAGTACAATGCCCATATAACATACAACAAATACAACTGCATACAATAACCTAAAACAATAAAATGTAGTCAGTATGTAATGGATAAAATAACATCTAGCCCTCACATAGAACAACTGAAATTCATGTAAAATTCCGGACTCTATTCCGGTCTTATCCATTATAAGGTCTACTAAAAATAAATTATGTCTCGGCAAAGTATTTATAAGTACCTATAAACATCTTTATGTTTATATCTATATCTTTAGTAATAATAAAATGAAATTCTTTGTTATCGAACGTTTCCGTACCTGCTAATTAAATACCTACTCACATAGTTATGCACATTTAAATACATGCTCCGACGTACACCAGTCTTATATGAGTATTCTAAGAAATGTAAAAAAAAAACAAACGTCAGTGTAATACGCTGATCCGTAAACATTGCAAGTATAAATAGCATTAAGTGGAATTTATTGACCTTGAAAACACATACAAGGGGGTCAAGTCCAAGTCCATGATACTTATTGCAGAATCGCTCAATGAATTAAATATACTTTATTGTCCCTGTATGATTTGTAAACATCGCATAATCCTTATTGTTATTTTACAGTTACCTGTAATTAGAATCGTAGAAATTCAAAAACACCACTTTATCAGCCCTAACGTGTCCAGCGATGGTGAATCTGCTGATTAATCTTAAATAAAACCTTTTACCACTTTTAACATACTGCCTTCTAATACAATCAGTGCAACCACTTACAAAAAAAAACAAATCTTACATTATATTGTGACTGTTAGAACTTTAGGACCTTGAACTAGAATTTTCTAATAAAGTCCTTTCAGTGAAAAGGGAAAACTGTAATATTTATCTGTCAATGATTTATTTGTCAATGATTGTTATAATTTGTTTAATTTTATGAAATACCTAGTTAACTGTTAACATCTATACTTAGATCGAAACATGAAATAAACTCATTGATGTATAGTTGATGGTGATACAACGGAAGTCGACTTGTTAAATGCGAAGTAACAGTTAAACTAATAAATACCCATTTAGAGCATATAAGTACAAACGATACCTGTTCAATAATATAACATAGTGCGATTTTCTTAAGACCGCGTTGCACTGGTCATTATAACAAAATGACAAATTTAAATAACATTTTACGTTTGTTGAAAAGGAAAATAAAGTAGAAAGGGCAAGTGGAAAGTATTAAGTTTGCCCAAAATTACCACCGTCCTGTATTTTAACTTAAAAGACGATGTTCACAATCAGACCAAAATTTTTTCTATATATTACCTTGCTGAGTTATGTCTGCATTATTATTGGATCGTTTTGGACAATTTTTCATTAAAATAAAATAAAGACATGAAGTTATTAGACGGGTTTCCCTTGATATTAAAATTTATGTAGTTCTGTAATAGATAATACCTATAATTATTAACTCTTATAAGTATATGTTAAGTAGGTACTGTTAAGGCCCTTATTGAAAAAGATATCGAAACTATTGTGCAGATATTGTGTAATAAAAAAGGCACACACGGGTCGTTTCCAGTATACACTTAACAAGCAACAAGAGGAAAATAGTAAGAAACTGGTCCGTGAATCAATCGGACTTCAGTCGAGAAAACGGTCAGTTCAAATACTCGCTACATATAACTGTATTCTTTACAAATGTAATAAACAGTGTCTTCATTGTCATAAAAACATTACAAAGGAGTCCCAGTTGTACAAAATGAAGCGTCTCCAATCAATCCCAATGACATCACACGCTAAAAGAGTTTAATTGAGAACGACGACAGCGAGCCGGCCGCCATCCGCGACTGTTACAATCTGAACTCGACTGCACCAAGCGTGTCATACTTTCAACTGTCCGCTAAATAAACGCTAGATTTATCGAAAATGACCACTTTAATCGCTGGATTTATCTGCGCTATTGTTCTGGTGAGTTCACTATTTTGTTTGTATTAAAAATAACACTGACCATTGGCCGTGAAGTGCAATTAAGTATTTTTATTGCAGGCATTGTTCATAGTCGCGTGGATAACGTATTGCATGTTCTTTAAGGAGCATCACAAATCGGAGAGCTATCAGTACGATATATCCGACTTACGACGCAGGAATTATGAACTGGCACAAGAACAAGAAGAACAGGTTAAGACGAAGGAGGTCACGGCCGGGATATTCATGTTGCCGTCGCGTCAAAAACACAAGGATGAGTACGACAAGAGGCCCGACTATCCTGAGAGCCCCGCACCGAAATTGGAGCCGAAAACGGATAAATTAATAGAGATATTTAACGAAAGCCCCATTCCGACTGAGGCGGACGTGAGCAAATGCGTCGGCTTTCAGTTAGACTCTACTGCGTACCACAGTGACGTGTAGAGTTGCATAATATACAATACGAGTAGTTATGCAACTTACGACACAATTCGCTTGTTTCTCACATTTTTGTACGTTGTGTTGCACTTTATTTTAATCATTCTTTACGATATAAAAATATCTTTATAGGTACAATTAAAGTGTTTAACTAATAAAACTCCGTATATTTAATTGATTATATAATTTTTGAAACTACATACAAATTGTTTTTGTTATACGCACAATAGGTAACAATATTAATAGGCTTACAGTTATTATTATACGAGTGACATTATATGAATATTTATAACGATCTGTTTATAGCTTCTCTATATGGTAACAGAGGAACGGTAACTCTCGATTACAATGATACACATAGAGGTAATCAAGCGTAAAGTAACACGATCCCATTTGCATGGACCGGTAACTGTGTCAATGGTCTTGCCACTAACGTGTTTTCCTAGAATCATATAAATTACCAGTTCTGCATCTAGATCCAAGTGAAATCGAAATTCGAACGACTGGCTTTCTAATCGACATTCGAAATCTTCAACTTTTAAAATGTAATTATTTAAGACAACGTTTTATGTGAAACATAAAGTAATACATAATAAAATGATTGGATATTTTATTTATTTCTTTAATCCGATGAAGTTACTTTTTTATATATAGTAACCGGGATATAGACGATAATCACAAGATAAAGCAACAAAAACTAGTTACGAAGAGAGGTTCTTGAACCCATCTGCTATTTTGTCTATGGTACTTTTTTCTGTTGGCTTAAACACGTGCACGACTGCGTCGCCCGCGTCTGAGAAGGTCTTGACGACCTCGCTCCAAGCGTTCTTCATGGACTCCATCACATCGCGCCTAGATCTGACTGTCTGATCAAAAGCCGGTCCTGCTACGACGTATGCTGCGAACAACTGAAAATGTAAAAGAGACATAAACAAAAGCTTCTCTCATTCTCTGTTACCCTGAGGAAATGTATATAATTGCTAAAGAATACCAATAAGGTTACAATACAAGGCAACACGTAATTTTTTTACGACAGTGGCATTACGAAAAATAGATTGTGCAACCAATACAAACGGATGCATACCGCGCTTACAAAGGCAAATTAAATTGACGCATTAACTATTTATCTACAAATATTGTTTGCCTAAGTACGCGCTTCGTTACCTACTTACCTTGAGAATAACATTAATTTAGTAACAACTTTCAAGATATTATTTTTTTTTTATCCATCACTGTGTGACTATCTGGAAATAATATTCAAAATATGACTTGCAAATAAATAAATTGTTTAGATAAAGCTAATAGATAAGCTGTTTGTTAGTACCTAAGCCTGTAACTCGTGAAACACCCGGCTGGTTCAGGACGTATTCACAACATTACTCGCACATTAAGTTTTTTCAAGACGTTAAGTTATTGCTATAATAGAAATAGTGTAGTTAATTTCCAATTAAATTTTGTTTTTCGAACTATTTCATTTTTTATAACAAATGTACTATTTTCTCTAAAACGATGTTCTCACACAAATAAACAAAACAAATAAAGATAATGGTCTACTAACTCAGAAATTATAAAACTAGTTCTAGTGATAATTAAAATAATTTTTTGGTTTTTCATTTTTTGGTTGATTTCTAGTGTAGAAGACGGACAGTGGCTAATATATTTCAATATTATGATAAACCTAGTTATTGTATATTGCATGTCCTTTATAGGGATACCGCAAACGGCCGTGGACTGCAACATTAATTGACAACCAGCCGAGCGCCTGCCATTTCGGCCTCATTTCATTTATCATACCTACCGCTACTGAACACAAATACAGTATATTTTTTTAACTTCGTGAGCACACGACAAACTCTAAAAACCTTATCATTATTAGGACTATGACACCAGGATAACATCCTTCATGCGTACTGCATTAACTGGACTGTCACAAGCAATTCGCATATAATCGTGTGGTTCCTTTTATGAACAGTTCATAAAATGAGTCATGCAATATCGGAGTGATTCGTGCACAATTTATTCGAACCCTTTGTTTGCCACTTAAATCGTCAGATTTTGATCACTAACAATTGGTTCGAACCTTTGTATTTAATAAATCATATTTTCCATTCCGGGTTCATTCAGTGTCAACAAAATTAAGAACTGAACTATGTACATTACTGTGGTCTCTAAATTCCATAGACGGTTGAAATAACGCCTATTTCTTTCACAAAGCAATACATGTTATTATTGGCACTGGAGATTGACAGTCGGAAGCCTTAAGGAGTGTGGTAATCGAACAGAATGTAGTAAAACATTTGAAACAGGTAATGTAACTGTCTTTCAGATATTTTACCCACTATAAATATTTGGTGATGTAATAATGTAATGTATGTAGTGATGGTGCTTTATTTTCATAGCTGGCAATGGCCAATAGTGATGACCTTCTCGGAGTGTAGGAAAATATTAAATGATTATCTTTCGTGATTAGAATTAGTTTTGATTACTTCTTTAAAAATCTTAAAAATGTTTTAACTATAAAAATAATAATTGGTCGTCTTATTTCGTTGTTATATCTAGACCTGAGATATCAGCATCAGTTTTTGTATTTTTCTACGAGAATAACCATTTTCCCGCACTAGGAAGTATCTTATTGTAAACGTTAATAAGTTCTCTATCACCATATCAATTTTATCAGAAGCCTTGTAGAGTGGTCTTTTCACACAATTCTTACGAGAAGTAGGCTTAAATGAAAGAAAAAGAGAAATATGAGATCTGTGTCACTCAAATACACGCAATTTTTTTTTTTAATATTGAAAGGTTGCGACCTGTACCATAATACCTATATACTAGTAAATAATTTTTTAATCATCTAAATAAAATATTAGGTCGCCTAATTTTTTTTTACTGTTACGTCTTGTATACTAATTAATATAATTTACAGAAAAACTAGCTAAACAATAAACAAAGACACACTGATGGTTCTTACTCCCACTCTAAATATTCAAAGCATTCTACAACATTCAAAGCTTCATCGGCGCTTTTCGCGGTAAAGATTGTGGAAAATCTTTATTTCGGGGATTCCCCTATTCCAAAGAGCGATCTCTGTGCAGTTACGGAAAACAAATTAGCTGAAATCTTACACGGCCTTAAAAAAATACCATTGATAAATTACGACAAAAAGGAATTTCAATAAATTGCTATAAAATATTTTCATTACTTACAAGACAAATCAGGAAAGTGATGCGATAATCCATCCTGTTAATTTGTTCTACTGAGCTACAAGGCAGAAGGTAATCAAATGGTATTAGGTTCCAGCAAGTGCTATCAGTGCAAAGCTCTGACTCCTACTACAACGGCATTAAGAATAAACAGGAAACGGTAAATTTGCTTTTGCCACGCACGAGTGTCAATCAACGAAATAGCAGGGAACATTGGACTCGACAAAGGATAAGTGTTGGGAATTTAAAGACGGATGCGAATAACACTCAATATGGCCCAAAAGGCAACTTGCAAAAAATACTAAAATTTCCTAATACGATACTGATCTTGGAAAATTATCGAAAAAAAAAATGTTGTTTTAATCAGAATTTATTCAGAGAAATTGCATGGGTGCTTAAATTACAAAAAACAAGAATCTATTGGCGCAATAAGTTGTACCTGATAGTTACAACCGATTAGCCAAAAGTCTTTTTGAAAAAATTTTTAATACTAGACCACGCATCATCTAGAGCAGAGCCTTTATTGTTTGACGGTTTAGACGTGGCAGTCGGATGTTTTGTTGCAGGATGCGTATGTCCTGCTTGTGAAGGTTTTTCAGTTCGCAGGTCATAAATGTCATAAATGTGGGTTGAAGTCATATCGAGTAAGATTATCTGAAAATATAAATCTATTAAAACATGTATTGATATATGTATATGACATTGTTATTATTTTTGATTCAATGGTTAAAGTATAAAGCAATCAATTTAAAATAAATCTTTTTATTTTTACGAAACTGTTCAGAGTCAATATTTCGTGGATTTGATTCTAACGCTTTACTAAACTAAGCAAACATTGCTTTATATATTATGGTTTTAGCGAGGCCTTATGGAAAACTATTTTTAGTAGGAAAATAAAATCAAGCTGTACGTAAGACTAATAAAGAGTTAGATACCTACATTCACACAATGCCCAGTATTTAAATGTTTTTCAATATTCACACAGGAACTCTAAATATTTAAGAGCCAGAAGATGATCTATGAGTAGGCCTATGAGCTCAACTATCGTCTTTAAAAAACAGTTGTTTGGTTTCTGGTAACGTATGTTCAACCGTATGGACTTGATAATTTCTTTTACATATGTATGTGGATATTACTTATATGCACGCACGTAGTGAATACAAAGCGTTCAGATAAATATAATATGTAGTTATGGAACGGTTCAATGTTACTTAGCATGAAGGTCATATGAAGGATACAATACCAAATGATTTGACACTATTTACTGACAATTGTACAATACTGTACACCGGCTTTAACATAAATATTGAAAATACAATAAATTCAAGTTTGACAGGTGATAAAATGGCTCAATAATAATAATTTAATAATAAATTTGACAAAGACAAAAATAGTAAATTTGTAAAGTTTGTCGCATCAACATTAAGGTACGCAGTGATTTTCTGAGGCAACTCAACAAACAAAAATGTAGCATTTAGAGCTCAGAAAAATAGCATAAGAGTAATGTTTCATTTAAAGATTACGGAGTCGTGTAGATGCTGTTTTAAACGCTCAAAACTATTAACATTACCGTGTTTTTATATCTTGGAATCTGCAATGTTTGTACGGACCAATATATACCTGTATGAATTCAAAACACATCTACAAGACAGATTATATATGCCCTTATGAGAAAAAGTATTTTTTGTATAGAACCAGTCGTGCATAACAAAATACCAAATACAATATGTAATGAGGCTGAGCTTAATAACTATAAAACTAAATTAAGAGACTTCCTAATAGATAAATGCTATTATACAGTGAAAGAATTGTTCGACGACTCTATGACTACACCCTACGTTACCAACACCCTAACTGCCTTACTCACACAGCCAGACTTTTGTATTAGTTTTTATCTTCTTTTTTCTTTTGTTGCGATAGTATAAAATAATATTATGTAACTATTGTACACCTGTATAAGGTAGGGCATAGAGATTTCGTTAATAATGTTATCATCTAATATGTAATTATAATACCTATTGTTCACAATAAACAATGATTTGATTTGATTTGACTTCAGATGGTAGACCGGATCTCCAGTTGATGTTGAAACCCATATATGTTTTTTTGTTTATAAACTGCGGTCACTGGTAACATCAGTGAACCTGCTTGCCCATTCGCACTTGTACAATGTATAAAACAGTAATAATAAAATAACTTACAATAGCGTATAGTATAATTAAAACTTTTCTATCCATTTTTAAATATGTACGTTGTGTATAGTATCCAACAAATGAGTTTATGTTTATCGGGTAAAGAATTTTTTCAATCAATTATAGATAAGAAATCAAATGCAATTTTACTTTACCTACTGAGATTAATCTTTGGTCGTAGTCAAGTTCGACTGCGATTAGTTTATAGGAAAAAAACTCATTGCCTTTAAGAGCCACATTCTGCTAATCACTACACAGTATAAAACAAAGTCGCTTTTTCCGTCCCTATATCCCCATGTTCCCTTAAATCTTTAAAACTACGCAACGGATTTTGATGCGGTTTTTTTAATAGATAGAG
>DWUN01000712.1:0-20393 GCA_018249975.1 Passova gellias
AGTGTAAGTTCTCAGATAAGTGTAGTGAAATAAAGTTTTGTAGACTAAATTAGAAATCCATCTCTATATGTCTCACTTATTTTGGACAAATATAGTTAATACATGTCGCGCGGCGCTGGTTGTGGGTTCGTTGCCTAGTAATCAAGACAAGCATTTATTTGATTAGCACATTTGTTTCTTCTGTGTCTGGATGTCATTAAAATATATAACTGTTACATAGCTATTCGTTTGTTTACCAGTGTTCCGGTTTTGTATGGCACAGGTATTTAAATGCCTAATTTGGAATGAAATGGTCGTGTATGGAATTGTGGCACACTATATTTTAACGTGGTCACGTAATTAGCTCAAAAATTCACAACACGGTCAACGAAACTAGATTGAAAACAAACCCAAGTTGACGACCACAAACCTGATGGTGATAACTGCGTATAATTTTAAATTCAACAGATCTAATAACTAATACATTAATGCGGGATCCTGGGGCCGAATCACTAATAGCGCGATGTCATAGCACATTCTTACAGGTAGATTGCGACAGCATTGTGCATCACAATATTTACGTTGTCACAGAACGTAACGATCCCGTGGAATACGTTTGCAGTTTCTTGATCTGGTATGTTATTGACGATTCAAGTGAAATGAATACATATTCTTAATACACTCGTACCTTTTCAAATTGTAAAGTTCGATCTGTGTCTGCTGTTAGCAAATTTACATCTTAATGTATGTTTCAGATTTAAAAATTACCTGATCTTTGCGGGTGAAAAATCTAAACGCTTTTAAAGACGGCGATTGGGCCCGGATTCGCCTGACAACGCATTGCCATATATCGCAAACTCACATCGGAGACGGTAAAGGGTCCGATATCATTATCCATTCGATAACAATCAGGATCGATTGCTCAATTCCACCAAAACACGGTGATGATAATCAAATTTAGCCACTGACGCTCACCAAAGGGCTGCCTCCAGCGTTGTCTGCACGTGACAGTTATATCAAAGCTATCGATCATGTGCCAGCCGGTATAAGCTCTGACCATCTCGAATCGTATCTTATTGATATATCTAGGGTCGTGTAAAGCACCGTAACTGGTGTTGTAAATTTAAATGCCTCGAACAATGAAGCAAACGACACACTCTGCGGGAATAGACTAACGATTTCCCAGGAAATGTACAGCGTATTAAGGAGGGAGTACAGTGTAGTAATAAATAAGATAACCATATGCGAGCGGTTACAAATGCGGCTCATATTAATGCTTTTAATTAGCATATTCGTTCGTGTAAGGGCAAAAAAAGTATTGAACTGGCTTTCTGGGAAAATCGCCCGAGTGAAGATCGTGCTCCCGTGGACTAAGCAAATTACATGTCGAAATATCTTTAAACGATATTTCGTGAAACCAATTGTTGCTATAAGGAATAATTCTACCTTATTTCTGTGAACATATATGTATCCAGCGATGTAACCATCCTTGCTAATATAATAAATGCAAAAGTGTGTTTGTCTGCTTGTTTGTCCTCCTTTCACGTCAAAACGGAACAATGGATCGATGTGATTTGTCGTGTGACGTGAGTCGCGTCTTATGTCGTTGAATTGACGTGTAAACAAAATAAATTCGCGTGACAAGCGGGCGAAGTAGCCGGTTACTTCTGTATAACCCTGTTACTCCTGTGCTCACTGATAAATTATTCAATTGCTGGCTCCTACGCGAGGTATGTATATTAGAGAAGATATAGTGGAATTTAGTAAAATCTGCAACAATTTCCTTCTGTTAGGTACGGGTTTCCTGTACCACTATGGGAGGTGGAGGAAGCCTGGACTAAACACAATCGTACTATTCCAGTGTGTTTTGGTAACCAACTTATCTGTGGTATGTTCGTAATCCACTTTAACGAAAATATAACAAATTACAACGTAAAAATGCCCCGCGATATACATTTATTTTTATTCATTAAGAAGACGCGATAAATACGAATAATAATAGTAATAAGTTAATGTCATTTTAATTTCTAGACATCGTACGGTCGTTGTCTGCAAGAATGTCCACATTAATAATATAGTTCAGGTGATATGTCGTACAAAAATTAAACAAAACACTAACGCCATCCTGACAGGTCCTACATGCTAAATTTATACCACTTTAATTAGTACCTAACAATTTTTTAAATCAATTTTTTTTTCTATGCACGATGGAAATACTACCTGGTATTGCTGAGGAACGAGAGTAGAAAGATAATTAACTAATATACCTCCATAAGTATAAAGCTTATCGATTAAGTACGACAAGCACAAACGCTTGACTGTAACATTTACGCAAAATGATACAACCGTAATAAAGTCGTAAATTGATAAATGAACAGCTCGCACGTACATTGATCGTAATAGCTCCACACTAACGCGGTCGCATGTTACAATAAAGCCAAAACGAGATGAGATCTCGAGCTGAAAAGTCGCCGAACGTTGAGTCATCCGCAGTGCAGCGCGCTTTCAAAGCGCTACTTACCTCATCGGTACATACTAAAATACGATCCTTTAAAATTAATAACATGACCACACATTATTTTGTTAAATTACAAGCGGTCAAAAATTATTGAAGTAAAATAAAATTAAATGAATATCATATTTTTAACAATGATACGAATTTTATTGTATGTAGACGTTATTTTGTTTTAAATAAGTTATTTGCAGATATGTATACGCATATCTTTTGTGTACGTAGGTTCGTGAAGCGTTGGAGCTGGCCCTCGAAGAAGACCTGTTCGCCAAGCTAGTCTTCCTTTACCGGTCACCAGAAACTATGATAAAATGGAGTCGGCCCAAGGAGGAGGACAGCCAGGAGCAGCGTGCGCTGCCCGCGCCGCGGTGAACGGCCCACTACTTTATGTCAACATCCAGTTACATTCTCTAACGAAACGGCAGCTGGCCTACGTCAGTTTACGAAGCTCTGAGTTTTTTACTGCCATATACATTAAGCATTACAATGACCTGTGACAATGAATAAAACCCAATACATTACGAACTCATATTGCTATTCGTTACACGACGAACTCTGATGAATATAATGGACGCGTGCTGAATAAGTACGTAGATTGTACAGTAAGTAGGTAAGTTATTTAAGAATAACTCGGGTGCTTAAGAATTTCTTGCACATATTGGATTGGGATTCTAGCCGTTTGAACGATAATAATAAATATTTATTATAATATTTAAAACGTGGTTATTATTTTAAATTTTTGCACTTAATGTGAAAGTGCACGGCTATCGTCTGGTACTTAATAATTCACTTATTCATTCCTCATTTCGAAAAACAGGAAGCTCTCTTTAAATTATCATTGCGCGTACCTTGCGTTATATTACATCTAAGTGTATAGTTTTGTAAATGATCACAATTTGACATTTCTTGTAGGTCTCGTCGATCTCTTTTAGCATTTTATCATAAAAATCATGGCTACATAGTAATTTTAGCATCATATTTTGTACCTCAATGTTTTTCATATAGTTGTTTTGTTATACATATAATACTACCGCGCAATCCTCGAGGCTGGTAAATATTCTTTACACTAATGAGAGTCGATCAGTGGATATGTTTAGATAGATACCTATCTTATATATTTTTTAAATGTAAAGTAACATGAGACCGTGCGTTACTATTGTTTCGTTTCGTGTTCTAACAGCTATTAAATAGAAATTCGCTTATATCGTGCCTAACACACGGCGTCTATAAGCACATCCTAGAAATAATGTCGAGTTATGAATTAAAATCAAATTAAGTTATTTAGTGTTAAAAAATAAAATTTTATGAATTATATGCGTCCAGTGTTTAACTTCTATTTTTACTACAAAGTCATTGAATATATCAGTCGCGTACCTCAAATCTGTGAAGAGTTATTATTTATTGCATTTGTACAATTTTGTATTGATTGTTGTTATATCTAAACTGCATTTAATGTTGTGGTTCGTGATAATAAAAGTTGTATAAAATGTTAAATGAATTTTATTATCCAAAAATGTATCCCTTATTGTTACACAAATGAATAAAAGAATCATTTGAAACTAATTAACAACCATCAATCTAGGCGCAATATTCATTGACATCAGTTCCTGGAACAGTAGCTTGGCTGCATACGGTAATCTAACTTGAGATATTTGAGTCTTGTTTTTGCAACCCTTGCATTCAAATGTATTATTTCGCAAATTAGCTATGGCTATGAGTCCACAGAAATTGCAAACGTGAATACGATAAGGATCAGAAACTTCAAACAGACGCTCCCGCAAGAACTGAGCCGCTCCGTGGGCAATCTGACAGTCTCGTTCCATCTCTCCGAAACGTAATCCTCCATCTCTGGCTCTTCCCTCCATAGGCTGTCGCACTAAAATCTGCACGGGTCCTCTAGCCCTTGAGTGAATTTTATCATCTACCATATGCTTTAGACGCTGATAATAGGTTGGCCCCAAAAAAACTTGTGCATTTATCTTACGTCCTGTATGTCCATTATACATAACTTCATTTCCACGAAGATGATAGCCATACTCTTGCAATAGAGAAGATATTTTCTGCACATTTACAGCGTCGTTAAAAGGAGTGGCATCACCGATTTCGCCCTTATTTGACGAAACCTTTCCTTGAATACATTCAATTAAGTGACCAATCGTCATACGTGATGGAATTGCATGAGGGTTAATAATAATATCGGGCGTAAGGCCCTCGCATGTGAATGGCATATCTTCCTGTCTGTACTGAATACCACATGTTCCTTTTTGACCATGACGTGAAGCAAATTTATCACCTATTTGCGGAATACGTACAGATCTTACACGAATTTTGCAGAACTTGTAACCTTCGCTGTTTAATGTCAGCATTACTTGATCAACTATACCAGTTTCACTGTTGCGCAAGAACGTAGAAGCGTCACGCTTAGTGAATCTTTTTGTGGTGCCCTCTAATTCGTCATCATTTTCAGGTAATGTAATTGTTTTGCCAATGACCACATCATCCCCAGACACTCTTATTCCAGGCGCAATAATTCCATCTTCGTCTAATTTATCATATAAGGCATTTCGCATTCCCTGACAAGTCTGTCTTGTGGGTTTTTCGAATTGTTCTTCTTGGTCACCAATTCTTTTTGACTCGGAATCTTTGTAGGACCGATAAAATACTGATCTGAAGAAACCTCTTTCTACTGCTGAAGCATTCAAAATAACACTGTCCTCTTGATTATATCCAGTGTAACACAGAATGGCTACAATTGAATTTATCCCTGCTGGTAACTCTCTAAAGCGCAAATATTCCATTGATCGTGTTGTGACTAGTGGCTTATGTGGATAATATAATACATGGGCTAGAGTGTCCATTCTCACATGGAAGTTGGTTATATACACACCCATAGCTTGTTTCCCCATAGCACTTTGATAAGTGTTTCTGGGACTTTGATTATGATCAGGAAATGGAATAATAGAGGCACAAACACCCAATATCATAGCTGGATGAATTTCACAATGGGTGTAAGTGCTACAATAAGCATATTCCTTTGCTTGTGCAAGGTCATCAGGGCTCATTGCAATCATAACAGTTTCTTCTTCCAATGTATCAATATATTCTACAACACCACTTGCTACCAAATTTTGCCAACCATAGTTATTATAATCTCTCTCCTTGAGTTGATCAATATGTTTCTTTTTTAACAACAAAGCCCCATTTTCTACAATAAGCAAGGGTCTGCAAATTCTACCTGCATCTGTATAAATCCTAATTTCTCTGTCACGTATATCCCGAATCATGCTTACTTCAGATACAATAATGTCCATTTGACGTCTCAATTTTCTTAAGGTAGCCATCAATTGTTCTGGATCTCTGTGAATGCCAACCCAACATCCATTTACAAATATTTTTGTAGCATCAGCAATAGCAGAGGGTGCTATTTCTTCTAAATTTTCCATAGACCACTCTTCCAAGAACTCCAAGATTGGTGATGGTTGGCTTCCCACAGAAATATAAGCCATTAAAGCCAGATTCTTTACTAAGCCCACAGCAGCACCTTCGGGTGTTTCAGCTGGACAAATCATGCCCCATAAAGTATTGTGCAGTTGACGAGGTTTGGCCAGTTTACCATCACGTCCAATGGGAGAGTTGACTCGTCTCAAATGAGACAGTGTTGAAGCAAATGTCAATCTGTTTAATACCTGTGACACTCCTGCTCTTGCCTGATGAGCTTTCTTTTGATCTCCCCAATTACCAGTAGCGAGGGAATACCTCAGACCATCAGTAATTATTTTTGTTTTGATGGCCAATTCAAGATTGAAATCCTTTCCTCTGTCTATAAACTTCTGAGCATACATTCTTACTTCTTTTAATAAATTTTTGAATAAGCCTCTGAATAGGAATGCCAGCAACGGCCCAGCTAAATCTAATCTCTTGTTGCCGTAATGATCCCTGTCGTCTAGTTCACGACGTCCTAGAGCTGCCAACAACAATCTGTGTACCATGTAACCTAAGAAGTAGGCCTTTTTTGTTTCACAAAAATCTGAAACACCAACATGTGGCAACATTTCTTTTTGTAAGATTTCCCTTGCATATTTTATACGCCTCTCTTTTGTTACACCTGGCCGGGCTCCACGAGCACCAATAAAGTTAAGTGCTACAGTTTGTTCTTGAATGACAAAAGCTTCATCAAGAGAAGGTTTAACCATCTCCATCATTTCAGGATCATCAAAATCGTAAATTATATGCTCCAATATATCTCTATCTGCCACAAAACCAAGGGCTCTGAACACAATCATGATTGGAATTTCCTGTTTAATGTATGGTACTATTGCAATAATTCTTTGACCAATAGCAGATTTCTTTATGCTCTGGCCTCCTCGCGCCATCATGTTAACCCACAAGGTTGACGTAGGTCTGGAGCTATGCTCTAGACAGGATCGAATTTCAGTTTTATAAGCATATTTACCATCTTTCATGCTGAATACATACACAGTATTTGTAGCCATTTTTTCTTGTGCAATCAGCACTTTCTCTGAACCGTTGATTATAAAGTAACCACCTGGATCCAATGGACACTCATTTAGTTCAGTCAAGTCTCTGTCATTAAGATTGCTTAGAAGACAATAGGTTGATCTGAGCATGATAGGAATTTTGCCTATGAAAGTCTTTTGATGTTGAGTCTCAATAGGATCTTCAGATTCTTTCACAATAGTTTTAGTTATGTCTACATATAGAGGAGCTGAGTATGTCAAATTACGCAGGCGAGCTTCATTAGGCATCATAGGTGATGGGGCACCATCTTTTTCCCAATGAGTTGGTTTTGACAAATAAATTTGATCAAATTTTAGATGATATTTAGGCGGCGTTTCAATTTCACCGGATGAATGCTGAGCTTCCGCTTGCAATTCAATCGGAGGTGAATCTTCCACAATACGTTGAACTGACATTTGTATGAATTCGTCAAAACTGTCCAGTTGCTGCCGTACTAGACCCTTTTCATCAAAATAGGCATTGATAACTATCCAACAGGCTTCCTGCCATAATTCAGATGAAATTTCCTCCACCTCCTCTTCTTCATATTGATCGTCTTCCGTATCGTACATTATGAAATATTTTTAAGCTGGCTTAATAAGTATACAAATAATAAGTTCGGGAAACTGCAGCTTTTTATTTATATCACGAAATGTAAAACTTCTATCATACTGTTTCGCTTTGCTGTATCGTTTATTATATTATGACGTGCGACTGACGCGCAGGAAGAAGAAAGACAAAATGGCGTATATAAATTAACTATTAACTATAGACAAGAGTGTATATATCCGAAGAAGACATAAGGGCGCCAACGTATGTCCAACAATCGATGTACGACTTTTTTGTCGCCTAAAAATGAAACATTACAGAGTACTATAATGGAACACATACGTCCCACAAAAAGTCGGTCAGAAAAGAAATTGGTATATAGGTATACACCAGCCGATCAGATTGTCGTTGGAGAATTTAACATTCGGAAATGTTGTACGCTAGGTAATCGCAAACCTCGATAGCATGATAAATCGGCAAAATTATCTATTATTATTGATTGATCATTGATCCTATAAAAATGTTATGTGGATGGACGATCTAAATCTTTATTTTTATCCTCTTTGGGACGTAGAACACGTCCACCAAAGTAGATAATAAAAATTAATTGGAGTCCGATCTATCAACTTATCGCTAATAAATTAATTTAATAAGGCAGGTTATCTTACTATTCCTGCATTAACTACAACTGTTGCCTAGAATCAGTTGCACATTATTTTGCTAATGCTCATTTGAAAGTAAAGCTTTTTTATTTCTACACAGAATACTTTTTTATTTTATATTGTCAGAATTTGATTTTTTTATGCTGGATAATATTGTTAAATTTCGATTAAAATCATAGCTTTTTAAATTCGACTAATTTTTTCAAAGATAATTAGTCTTGTCTAACGTGTGAATGTAAAATTATTCATATAAAATTATTGTTTAGTAATGTTAGTAAAAAGATAGTACAGTTTCGTTTCATTAATTTCTTAAATTAAGTAGGTACAATGTGGTACTATTGAACATCACTAACCAGTAGGTTTTTTTATTATGTATGTTGTTCTTTTCAATACCTACTACAATACATAATGTTTTGTTGAAGATCTCATCAAATCACAGTTGTTATGAATCATTTATGTATCTATAAGTGGACATTAATTTCTTTAACGGCTTCTATACTACTTTTGTAGTGCGATATGGATTCTTCAAGAAGAAATAATTCTGAAGAGCAGCGCTGTATTATCGGCTTGCAAGATTTGAAAATATCTAACAAAGACGAAAACGGTACTGAGCAGGCGCACGGGGCAGCAACGTCTAATGTCGGGAGTCTGGGAAAATCTCGACCAGTCGGCGCAATCGAGAGCTTCACTTTAGAGAATACAGCGAATAATCGTCAAGATTATAGCTTTTATGAGAGATCAAACGTGATAGCCTCTTCTAAGTTCGCTACTCCGAAGCGCGTAGAGACAATAGCGTCAATCAATAAACGTGATATTAATACTACCGCGTTATCTGCAAGCCCTACGCGCTCCATCGATTCCATATCTCAGCGATCACTGAGTTACCAAACGGATGACTTGTACGAAATCCCGGGGAATTCGAACACGCAGTATCCTCCGCCTGT
Organism: Passova gellias; assembly: GCA_018249975.1. NCBI lineage: Eukaryota > Metazoa > Arthropoda > Insecta > Lepidoptera > Hesperiidae > Passova > Passova gellias. The sequence goes on from DWUN01000712.1 coordinate 9,165, forward strand.
GTATGAAAATATAGACTACTACGGTGAACAGCGGTCACCTCAGCCTCCATACTATCATCAGCTCTACCAGCAGGCGTCACCCGTGTTAGCGGCGGACGGTTACTACGACACCCGCTACAGCAAGGCCCAACCTCAAGTACCAGTCAATGCTAAGTCTAAAATAAATCCGACAGTCTATGAAAACATGCTGTGCCCTGATAAAGACAAAAAGAATGAATACAAGTCCCAAGCCAATCAAGATCACAATTTTATTCAACAAGGGTCTGTGCCAGGGCCGCAGGTTCCAATTTCCAATTTAAATAAGAATTTCTCTCAAATGGTGTTAACTGATAAGGGTAAAATTGAGAAAGCACCAGCCCACCCACCTTTCCATTCAAGCCAGGAAAATCCAAGTAGTGATTATACTGTGATGAAGTCAGCTCCACCTAAATATACAGATGTGAGTTCTCTTTTAAAGAATGACAATTCAGTTAGCTTTGATGACAAAGTTGTGACCATACCTTCAACTGCAATATATGCATCCATTGCTCCTAGTGCTCAAAGACCTAAAGCTAATATTGCTACAGAGGTTCCAGCTTCAGTGTCTGTGCCAAAATTTTTCCATCCCAAACCTGCAGTCGGTAATGGGATCGGTAAAGAAAAGCCACCTTTAATAAATGGAGGTTATAGTGCCAATGCGAAGCCTGTGAACAGAATGCAGATAGTAGATGACACAAATGGTTCTGATTATGTTTGCATGACTGGCGGGTCATCAGCTTCAGCTCTTGCAGCTGCAAACAAAGATATGAGGGATAGTGTCTCTGTAGCATCTGAATCCACAAATTCAAGGAATCTTGTCTCAGGCCTAACATCCTTGTGTTCACCCGTACAGTCTCCAGCTCCTAGTCCAACACCAAGTTCTGTATCTCAAGTGTCGGGTGGTTCAAGAGGATCCGGCGGTCGGGGCAAGAGTCTCTTGCCATACAGTATTACACCGCCTCGACCTCCAGGGCCAAGTGAAGCTCAGAGGAAAATCGAGGAACTCACAAGGCAGTTAGAAGAGGAGATGGAGAGACAAGATGAAGAAGGAGAATACTTTGGTAATGATTGTTATGTTTGAAACAAGTTTTTTCAATAATTCCCAAACCATGTTGCGTAGTAATATCTGTATTCAAAATGGTTTGTATTGTATTAAAATTTTAGGAATATGTCACACATGTGGTGCAGGTGTAACGGGCGCCGGGCAGGCATGTCAGGCAATGGGCAATCTTTATCACACCAATTGTTTTATATGCTGTTCATGTGGTCGTGCTCTACGTGGTAAAGCCTTCTACAATGTGCATGGTAAAGTTTACTGCGAGGAAGATTATCTGGTCAGTACACTCAAATTATATACCAATAACTGCAGTCTCGATCATAAAACAATGATTACATTGCTTTCTTCCTTTATAGTATTCAGGATTCCAGCAAACCGCAGAGAAATGTGCAATATGCGGACATCTCATCATGGAAATGGTCAGTATTGTGAATGATGCTAAACCAAAATTATTTGTACAGTATTTTTTCCCAAACATATATAATAAAATATTTATTTAAACATAACATCACACCTGTAATCCCTTCGGGGATATCCTAATATTAATTATTAAACCCAGGTTTATTACAGTTATAATTGTATGTTATATTAATATAGTTTATGTGCATATTTAAAAATTGAACACACCTTTTTTTTAGATTTTGCAAGCGATGGGTAAATCTTATCATCCCGGATGTTTCCGTTGCTGTATCTGCAATGAATGTTTAGACGGAGTACCATTCACTGTTGACGTGGACAACAAAATTTATTGCATCAATGATTATCATCGCATGTTTGCACCCAAGTGTGCAAGTTGTGGAAAAGGTAAAGAAAGCTTTTTCAATTTCAGTTTTCAATATAATATATGAAATTGCAAATAAGCATCTTATATGTTATGGATTTGTATTTAAATATATATTGTTAAATAGCTGACACATGACTTGGTAGGTGAAAAGTCATATGCAACTGCTAAATGTGTCTCATCAATTCTTTATCTAATCTTATACTCATACAGAGCAAATAATGTGTTGCTGATAAAAGCAAGTTACAAAAGTATGCATTATAAAAAGGGAGTAATATTTTGAATTCTAAATACAGTGCATTCAAAGAAATATGTTTTCGATATACTTCTAAATCCATGTGTTGTTAAAGGTATTACTCCCGTGGAGGGCACGGATGAGACTGTGCGAGTGGTTTCAATGGACCGGGACTTCCATGTAGACTGTTACATGTGCTGTGTCTGTGGAATGCAGCTGACTGATGAACCAGACAAGCGTTGCTACCCATTGGCTGGTAATTATAACTCATATTGTCCATTTAGGTTATCATAATATAATATTTATATTGATATATAATATCTGGAAACTTTTTTGGAAAGTATTTTAGATTTTGGCCAAATGTGGCTTGATGTTAAACTGTTTGGCATTTTTTGGAGACCCAAAGCCTAGGTTTATATGCATTTTATGGGGTAAAATACTTTGAAAAATTCTGGTCTAATAATACTTCCTAGCAACTCCATTATAATATTCATTAATGTTGTAAACATGATTTTATCTGTAAAATTTTATTGAGGTATTAACTTTTTGCCTGAATTGAAAGATTTGTGATGAGTAGCAGATGTTCTGATTTTTTATATAATTGTAGTGTTTATTTATTTCAGGGAGATTGATGTGTCGCGAGTGTCACTTGGCCACTATTGGTGCCGCCACGGGCCCGGGCATGCCTCCCGCGCCGCACCTTTCCCCTGCCTCTTATCAGTATATGGGTTAAAGTTTAGGAAGGGAGTAGGTCATTAAAGTTCTCAAAATATAATTTGGTTGACATAATATGGGTTTGTGTTATCGTGGGACATTGGATCCTTAAAAACTACCTTCCTGTATGGCTATCTGCTCAAGATAATATTGAAATAAGATATTAGTTATGCTATAGAGAAAATCGTCTATAATCAATTACAGCCCAAAAGTTATGCACTACTGGTTCGCACATTCTACATTGGCATCTTATAACTGATGCCAAAAAGGAAATTCTTTGACATGTCATAAGAATTATATCGCAATCAACAGTTATTTGTCGCCTGCTCTATGGCACAATACATAAATATGCTGCTTGTAGAACTTCTAAAATAAGGCTGTTCCTGTTATGAGTTTTTTCAAACATATATCATCACATAATAATAAAACCCATATAGAGTTCATTGCATTATATCTAAATTAGTGTCACATAAAACTAAATGAACTATTTCATCATTTACACTGTTATCACTTCAAAACGTGTTTAGTAAGAATGATATTATACAATAAATAACATGAGTAAAATGTATGATTACTATTAGGATGAAGAACAACTGTTGTGATGTTCATATTGAATAATTAAATGTATCATTATCGATATTATTCTACATGGATTAAGTAATAAATGTGATTTATGTTGAACCATTATAAATAATGATGCCTACATAGGTTTTTGATAGTCATTGATAGTTATGGATAAAGACATAACTTTATATGATGAATTGTTGCATAATTGATTTGCCATGAATATCTTTGTTATAACAATTACAAATTCTTCATATGACTTTCTTCAATTATCCTTGCATCTAGATGTATTTATTACTGCAATGATAATTTACACAAATATTGCAATTTATGGTTTATTCTAAATTTATTCCTCTATGCTTGCTCAACAATGTTCACTTTCAATAAGTTGGTCAATGTTTAACAATTTTGAAACAATGTTAATTACTTCATAGTGATAGTAAAACTCTGGCCATTTATGTACCAATTGCTAATAGTAGTAATTAATATACACATAATTAGATACAGTACTGAACTTTGTTAGTTCTACGAAACTAATTTATAGTGTATGTATAGTATATAGAAAATTCCCTTTTAATATTATCATTCATATGAACTAAGCCCAAAACTCAATATCCAAGAATCAGAACTGTAGATCCTGTCAGTTATATTGCTCAAAATAAGAAATCAATAAAACATTATTATTGTTGTATTAGAATTGCAATGAGTGTGAATATTTGGTTTAAAAACCAACACAATTGCCACTATAATACTAAAGTGGTTATTGAAGTTCAAATATGTATTCATTTTTTTTAATTTACGCTCATGTTTTATCAACCCTTCTTTTTTAACTTAGTTTTGTCCGTAATGGTTTCAATATCCGTATACTTATAAAGAATAAGGTACAAACATATAGTTTTGTATTGGTTTATGTACAATACAATCATTTATGATGCATTTACTAATTATATCTGCTGCACACGACAGCACACCTGGTCAAAGATAAGCCCCACTGTTTACATTTTTTTATCTATACGCTATTTCTGAATTCAATTAACCTGAATTAATGTTCCATATGAGAATGCCTAAAATCATTAGAAGACTGGACACATTTGTGCATAAGTAGCAGGTATAGGGTATAAAGTTCAAATAGTAATTTGTACAAGCTAGAGTATACTTAAGCTGTGTGAATAGATTATTGTAACAAACATGAGATGTTATCAAGTATTGGATGCACTAAAATATATCACATAAATATGTGTACTAAACAGTGCATGAGGTCTAATATGCTCTAGTGATTAGTAATAACAAAATCTGAAAGTCATACAATAATGGGTCATCTTGCTGAGGAAATACGCTCGGAAATCCCCATTTGGAAAAATTATATATGTGGTTATGCTTTAGTTAGTTTTATTATGCTAAACCTATTTATTATTATAGTCACAAAAGGTTTAAGAAAATAACCCCATATTGAACATTCCGGCATTGTGCTGTCTTGCTGTGTAGGTACTTAATGATAATATTTGAATGTCTTAGGAATTGTTTTATGTGTACATTTTGATGCAGTTTTCATCTTTGATTGTTATATATAAAAAAAAATCAGTTTGTTAAGGAATACTTTTTATATTTATATACTTTTTAAACAATAAACTATTTAAAATATAAACATGTTATTTTTTTTTCAATTTCACAGTCACCTCAATTATTGCTATGATATAAAACATAAACTAGCAACATCTAAAAGGGTCATGCTGGTGTTACATTTTCTTCACTTTGTCCTTGATATTGCGCATCTCTGTTTTGTACCTCCTCATTTCGTCCATGACCTGTGTGTGTTTCTCCTTGATCTGTGTCTGGTAGTGTTGTTTGCTCTCGTAGAAACGATCTTGTAGAGTATCTTTCTTTTCTTGAAGTAATTCCTTGATCCTCTCGCGTGACGGTACTGGTTTAATCCACCCTATAGCTGTCAGTCTTTTGATAGCATAAGTTGTTCCACCTGGAAATACATGATTCATAAATAAAATATACTGCAATTATTTCACCGGTACAAGTAAAAATTTGTGCTGTGTTTTTTTTACTACCGTAATCAAGTACAGATGAATGATACCATACTATACCATCTCTTTGGTTAAAGAAACAACTTCAAATTGGACATCAAGCAATCAATTTCGGATTCAAGACAAAAAAGTGGTGCTCGCGAATGTTTCACAATTTAAGTAATTGAATATATTATGATGGCTGGCCGGACAACAATCAACTTTATGTATGTGCTTTATCTCACCATAAAATCAGTCTCTTTGTCGATAGCCTTATTTTGAGATTTATACATTGTTAATTTTACCAATAAAAAAAATTTTTTACTATTATAGCATGGACAGGAATTACTTATTTTATCGCAGATTACATATTTACTTCTTTTAGTTATTGGACAGTGCTCAAATTAATAACAGGAAAACGATTAGTAAGGAAATAATATGGTTTTAGTAGAATAATCCAGAAAAATCTCTTACCAACAGTGACAGCATATCTCAGTGGGGTGACTAATTTGTACAGAGCAAACGCCAGAGCAAAATAACCAGCGCCCGACTCTCTTAATGGCGTTAAAAGCTTTTCTGCGATTCCTAAGGACTCTAGGAGGCTTATAACGTCTACACCACTAAAAATTAAATAAAGTCTTTATTATCTAACTACATCATTTATTGGATAATATTAAACTATGTAGAGTGAAAAATGGTGCAAGACACCTGCATATATTTTTTATATGTATGTAAGTATATTGCATCATAATTATCAATTGACCATTAATTACCTTCGTACAACGTAGTAGAATGTGCCGAACCATATCGCTGATGTTGTCATATGCACTGGTAATAACACGTACCAATAGTCCCGGTACATTTCCTTAAACCTCTGTATGAGGCCAGGTTTTTGTAACTCCGGGCCCGACGTGGGCTTCCCAGTGTCGTTGCTTTGCGTTGAGCATTGTCTAAGAGGTTTTACGATTATTCCTAAATTATTGTTTTGGATTAAGGGTCTATTAATAAAGTCGCTTTGATTACAAACTCCGCTAGCTAAAATTCTAATAGGACAGTTTTTTTTTATACTCCATTTTACCGGTTGTGACAAATTATAAAGATTACAATGATTTCTATATAAAGCTCTAAACGTTAGAGCCATGATATTTTTAATAAATATTTTTGATAAAATATCTAATCAACTTCTAAACATTTTCTATTAATTTACGTATTTAAAATTTATTTTCGTAAAATTCGACTGACATAATATAGACATTAACAGATACATTAGATAGCTTTTTATTTCTAACAATGTAATCGGCGTTGACAGCCGACAGCCATTATACATTTAATAGATTTTAAAAATACAATTACGACTACATTATAACTTGTGCAATTAATCACACTGGCAAAGTAACAAAATGTTTAGGTATGCTATAAACATATTGAATTTCGCTTTCTATTGAGACTTCTTCGACTAAGAAAATCGGTTCGCGCATCACTAAATACACTGGTTGGTAAATATTACGTTGCTGGATATTGATGAGAATCCATAATTTTTTTGGTGTAACCTTCCCTCGAATATTTCGTTTCCCGGCGATGTTTGGGGGCATCACTATCTATATCTCTCTTTCATTAGTTATGGTGAACATGTTTAAAATATTCTTCTTAAGCTATTGATCTCGTTAATAACGAGTAATAAACTAAGCAACAACTAATCTATGTTGTTCATTTAGCATTGTAGTTTTCACTTTTTGGCATGCAACATTGATCATTGATGCCAATAAAAGTATACTTTCACTGTTTCGGTACGGGTAAAAATAAAATATTTTTTTTTGTAGGTATCACGAGTAACATACATTCTTCTCTTTATTATTTTGTAATCCTCTAAGTGATATAAGATTTTAAAGAGAAATGTATGTTTTTTTATGTTTATATATTTTAAGTTTAAAATTATTGAAAGCAAGAAATTTTTGCTTTTGATAACTTTATATGTACTCGTATATTGAAGTGTCGTTTGAACTTGATAAAGCATCCCTTTGACCTGAAATAGTTGAAAATAGAATACATTGCTTACAAATTGTGTTATTTTCCATATCAATGTTGAATTAACTAGTTAATTAATTAGTTAATTGAACTTTGCACCAAATAAATACGTATGGTAAAACAGAGAAATCTCAATTTAGTATTAGGTACGCTATTGAAGCTAATGTATACAATATTTACAAAACAATAGAACCCATTGTTACGCAACTGGTACAACATAAGTCTGTTTTGGTTATAATGAGCGGTAAAGTTCGGAGTCCTTGTGAATAAATGTGTTATTACCATTAAGTGACCTACCACTGATTTTCTCAAGTTAGAGGCAGTTTGAGTGGTTGTACCTCATCGAAAACTGAATAGAGCGCTTAGCTTTGTTTCTATAATTCTTTTTGTAATCGGTGTGTTTGTGTGTATGTATGCTGATCTTATATGGCTCATCCACACATTTTATGTGCATAATCAACCAAATGCCAGCAGTGACAGACCACGCGACGCGAGCGTCTGCTGTGTATACGTATATTGTTTTGTTATGTTCGTGTGTATGTAGTTTTAGTTATTTTTAATAACTCCGGTAGCTGAAAGGGCAATAGGTGCAATTGGATTGATCGGTGCAAACTATTATTATTATTACTAAAATTGAGCCTACTGATTAAGTTTATGTTAATAAAAAAAATATTATAACTTAAAAGAAATAAAATTTTATTACAATTCATTCACTAATTAATCGAAAGGAAGTTCGTTCCATCCGGTTGTCCCTTGGCACCTCTTTTGTTCTATGGACATTTATGTGCGAAGAAAAACAAAATTCACATCATCATCATAGACTCTGAAAATAAACTATGCTGTTCTCGAGGTACTTATTTTGTGTATCCACCGCGGGAGTACCTAATTTGCGGCATGAATAAGAATAAAAATAATATAACATTATAGCTGTTTATTTATGTTATAAAGATCGATCTACCTCCTTATAGGTAGTGATAGTATGTAGAATATCGTACACATTTTGTTAAGAAATATTATTATGATTGTTTTATTAGCAATAAAATAATATAGCAGTTCTATGAATAATATTCACTTACACGTATAACTACATATCTGCGAGTTTTAAAATATCACAGTCGAATTAAATTAAGTGAGATTTATGTTACTTAAAAATTGTACCTATCTCCATAAACATTTTAGAGATTACAATTAGATACAAAAACAATACAACTTCAATTGATAGTTATACATGCATCGACTTTGATTCCCATAAAGGTTGAGACGACTGACTGTGCCGGCGAGAAGCCAGTCGTGGGCGTCGTGGCGTAACGTCGCTTCGAATAAACCGCCGCCGGGCTGCGTGCGAATCACAATTATATATTCCCGCCACCCAACTTCACCTTGTTCAGGAGTACCAACTTCCACTTCTGAAACCTCTATTATGTCGGACATTTTTAATGTAGCACATTGTCTGTAATCATGAAGTAACTGATTTAAATGGCGCAACAGTTGATAGGCGGCTGTCAATGATTCTGCACTAGTCAAAGACAGCTTATGGCTTCTTTGACAAGTACACCAGTGATCATCTATATCAGCCATTTGACAAGTACGATTTTTGACGATTGGTAGAAATAAACTGATACTCCTACTTTGACCGTACGGCAATTGTACTCTGGATAGAATTTGTTCGTTTTTAATGTTATCTAAATCAACTAAATCATACAATGTCGCGTGTATGTCAAATGGCGTAGTGAGTCGTCTACTGTTTAATTTCAGATTATTATACGCCTCGCTATATTCCAAACGAAATGACTGCGGTACTAGAACATATACGAACGGTAATCGTTCTTCCAATCGTCCTTGTTTTGTAGATCTCATTTTGCCCCATCTCAAGCCGTGATCGCTGACTAATAATAGAATTGTTTCATCTAAATAATTCGTAACATCCATTGTTTTAAAAAAAAATTTGTAACTGTTATCCATAAGCATGGGATAATTCAGGTAATCATGGCTCATTGTGACTTCCCAAAAAAATCCAAATAATTTATTGGACTTAAGAGTAGTGGTTAGATCTTCAATGTAACGTAATAGTACGTCAAAAAAATACTTTCCATTCATACATAAAAAAGAATTAAAGTCTTTGTTATTACCAACGTTCTTCTCAGCCTCGTGTATAAATGTGTGCGGATAGTAATCTGTGGGAGTGCTGGCAAAGCCCGATCGCTGGTAGTTAAATGTCCCAAGACTGGAACTGTCTTCGGCGAATGCCGTATAATAACCGCTTTGCTTAAACCAATCCCAAACAAAGGGACAGTTATCAAAAGTGGACCATGAATATGGAAGACATGTCTTTCTTAGTTCTGTTTCCTTAACACCAAGTAACATTGGCACAACGTTTGGAAACGTATTGTCCCCAACTTTATTGTAACCTAACAATTCCACAGCGCCCTTATTCTTTAAAAACTGAAGTGTCATTGGCATTGTTCTGTGAAAGTTAAGTCTAGAAACGCCATCTATGCCCACCACTAAAATATTGTAGGCTGGCTTACTTTTATTTATTTCTTTTACCCCGTGCGATGAAAAGTTCTTCTTTAGTGTAAATAAAAAAAATTGTTGATAAATTCGTTTTTTGTTTTTGAAACATTCTACTTTTACAAACTCGTCACTTACTTTGATGTCTTTAGAAAACTGAACACATTTATCATATTGCACTCGATTATCCACTTTAACTGACGCTATATCAACAATTGAAGCTGGTCTAATAAAAGGTTTGTAACAGCAACTCAACTTGTCGCGACTGGTTACATTCAAGCGATATTTAGTAACATGTTTTATCCAAATGTGGGTGCTATTGCGGTCCAATAGGTCGAAAGTTGAGTTTCGACATAGTTTAATTTCTTTAGGATATTCTACGTATTCCTTAATGGCTTCATTTAACGGTTGTAATGCTGGTATACTGCAGCCTTTCGTGTCTATAGCAAATCTATCCTCAATCGATTCTATGGCGAATTCAACGTCGTTCCACGTCGATAGATCAACTTTCTTATTGATAAGGGATAGGTCTGTATTATTGTTACGGTACAGTGTCAGAAATCCTGTGCCAATTACAGTTGCGAGTAAGAATAAATAGCGTAAACGGGTTGGAGCGGAGCTAGCCTTAAAGCTGCCCGTATTGTTCGGGGCTCGACCCATACTGAAAATAAATAAGGCATCGTTACATTTACGCTTAACATTTAGGAAAATAAGCGACGTGTGTATAATATCCATTCTCAACGCTTTAACTAAGTAACGCATTTATGCAAATTAATGTCTCAATGCGACCTCGCGCCGCTATAGATGCAAATAAACAAGTAAAAGCAAAGAAGATGGCCCGTTTGTTGAAAATTATAAATTCAATTTTGTAGAGAAATTACTGGGTACTAACTAATCACTACTGTTTATTGTATACAGAGACATAAAAATAACAATAGTATCTTACGACATCCTCGTACACGGCAATGTGATCTCAAACTAGGCAGAGCCTGTACTATGGTGAGCAGATAACTGATAAAATACACATACTATACATAACTACTTTATATAGGCATATTTATTGCATCCAGACACAGAACAAACAAATATGCTCACCACACAGATATTTGTCCTGGGTGAGAATCGAACTCACGACCTCCGGTCCGGTCCTGGTTCACTAACCACTTGACCAAGAGGCCAGTGTAATATTAATTGGTTTTTTTAATGTTATGAGAGTAGTGAACGAGCTGGCAGCAGTCACAAGTGACCGCTCCCGCCCATGGACATCTGCAACAGACCTCTAATAGGGCTGTAGGGATGGGACTGTTAG
>DWUN01000713.1:0-20390 GCA_018249975.1 Passova gellias
GGCTCACCACCTATTCCATTTGGGACTTAAACGTAACTGGTGAAATGTGGGGGTGTACTACACTCCTCTGCCTACCCATTCGGGGATTACAGGCGTAATGTTACGTTTAAAAAAGGGTTATGTTAAACGCCGAAATTGGTGCTTTTAAAACGCTTTAGTCTGAAAGCAAGTAATGTCATTTGGTATATTGATAAAACTCCCATGGCCCAGTGCCAAAATTCAACACAATGCGTTACGTCACGTCACATGCGTCACGCATTAAAAGCGGTGTCGCGAATGAATTCAGGTATAAATTTGTTTCATTTCAACGCTTTTTCAATGCGCGTTAAAAAGCGGTTGAGCGAACGAGAGCTAAGGCGATTTTGGGCAGAATGTGGAGGCCCCGCGCCTTATGTGGACATGTTTATAGTTTTATAGTCGATAACCGCCACATAATTACTAATGCCTGACAGTGCGAGAATCGTCTTTTATTCCCATAATATTTATTGTATTTAAATTATCGTCGAGCCGTACCATCTATCGCTCGTTATGGCAATACCTACGTTTACTTCATGTGCCGCTAGATGGCGTAAAAATATAATAATAAACTCCTACTTACTGGACAATTCCACACACTGCTATCTGATTCTAAATTATGCAAATAAGATATGGTACCCGGACAGCTGATAAACATACTATACACATAATTACATCTACAGATATTTTTATTACGTCCAGTCACTGAACAAACAAATGTGCTCATCACACAAATGTATATCCTGGGTAAGAATCGAAACCACGATCTCTGGTTCAGTACTTAGGCTCTCTAATCACTAGACTAATAGGCCATTTAATTGTAATTGATTGAACTGTTGCTCTTCTGATTAGTAATTCTCAGCTGCTTTATAAGATAACATATTTTACCGGAGTGTTAAAATTATCTATTATATATTTGCATCTATTTAGCAATGTAGTTATATCATTTATTATTTTATTTTTGTATATCACATTTATTAGGTGTCTGTCTACAAATTCAGGCTTTTCTTAGTTCGGCCTTAAAAACCGTGTATGAGTTATACCAATTAGACATTACATGGACATTGACATTGACATTGACATTACATTGACATTAGGTATTATTGTAACTAATGCATTACGTTCTACGAGGCACTATCTTAAGGAAAATAACAATTATTAAGGATGTTGTTAAGTTATACCCATTCATAGAAACATTGTAATTATTACACATTTATGGACTGATAGTGCCCGCGTTTGGACTGGTTAAGCCCTGTATCGTTTCTACGAGGAATATTAATGCTATACATAATAAATTCATCTCATGACATATGACTACTAAACACCATTAATTCGGGACCACTGAATACCGAATTGTGGAACCAGAAACTAAATTTTCTAACAAATACTGCTAGCTAAGTGTGCTAGATGCAGTGATGATGAAAATGTAACTTGTTTTAGTATTTAAAAAGTTGTTATTAGTCTTATTTTTAAAAAAGAACTTCTCGCAATTTAATATCCAATATTATGATCAACATATGAAGGTATCAATAAAGAATGGGTATCCTACAACTTATACTTCTTTAACATACATATAGGTAGGTACAATAAGAATGAGGCTTACGTAAAAACTCATTTGTTTATTTGTAAGAGAATATATTCTACAAAAAATTTTCCTAAATGCGCGATGACACAATTACCTACACAAATATTTAATTGATGACAACCAATCTTAGGTGTGGTACATAATTATGAAACAATTTTCAAGTCTAATTGTAAACAAAATCGTTACACATTCGTAGGTACATTTTGCATTATTACTATAAAAACATGGGTAAATCTTAACACAAAAATTATTAAGATTCGACTACCACGAAAGATAGTTTAAAAAAAGAAACTAATTATTAAGCGTGTTATACATAATACAATACAAAATCTCTTTATAGCACACCACATATAACAAATAACGCAAATAATATGACGGATAGAAGAAGACATGGTTTATATGAATGCATGATACATCATGATTAACAGTTTCAAATTCCAATTACAATTGAAACTTATCTCTATACAAACAAAAATGATAACATAAAACTAATGTGAAGTCCATATTACTGAAGTGGAAAATTCAAAGTTAAATATATATATTTGAGATCGAAGGTGAGAATCCTGAGCAATATATATCAAATCATTATCAATATATTATAATTTAGGTAAGTTCTTGCGGCATTCTATATTATATATTATATAGTATAGGTCACTATCTACATACTACATTACATTACGTAACAATTACACTGCGATAAATAACGGCATCCACCACGGGGGATTCGACAACCACGACTTAAGCTTGCTTCTAGACGGGAGTAAGATATTTTCTTTCTTAGGTTCTGGCATTTTCGAGTATTCCATAAGAGTGTTGCAGTCAACATTCCTGACAACACGAGAATCTTTAGTCGCAACTACAATAGCGCATTCCATATGGCTTGTCGACTTGATCGCAGGACCTTGAACTTGCAGTGGATCAGTTGCATTCACAGTGGAAATGCAAGAGGTAATATTTACATGTGTCACGTTAGATTTGACCGAGGACGTATTAGTCGATACAGGTGAGGTATTATTTACGACAGTAATATTTGTCGTACAAACTGTGCTGTTGTTAATTTCAGCAGTCGGTTGAACTTTACCGTCCTCAATAAACGTAGATACAATTTCGCAGGGTATTTTCAAAGTCTTCACGGTTTCATTTACTTTTATTATGAATGAACACACAGCCTTATTTTTTAGTTGAGTCCCCGAGTTTTCCGTAGAGTGATATCGTCTTTGGTAGTAATCATCGTGGTAATAATGGTCGCGATAATAATGACTATGCGAACGTCCTAGGTTGTACAATGCTAACCCCGTTAAAATATTACTATATGGACTGTTAGATTTCCTGTATTCATTTATATAAACGTACTGAGGCGACGAATAATAAGTAGAAGGATGACTGAATGCATCAGGGGAATTGCGTGAATATAAATGTTGTGTTTGGGAATCAAAGCCAGGATGCGTGTAGTTATGAAAGGTATTAGTGGGATGTTTATGAGCAGGTCTGAAAGATGATGCTCCCGAACTAGACAATCCGCTATTCGGTATAACATATTTACTATCTAACCCGGATGACGACGACCTTAAACCAGGTAAAACACTTGGCGATATCGGATTTTTCCTAGCTGATTCGGAAGACGATGATCCTGACACAGATAAACCACTTGGCGATGACGGATATTTAGTTGCTGATCCAAAAGATAATGGTCCTAAACCAGATAATCCACTTGAGGATAATGGATATTTGCTTACTGATCCGGAAGACAATGGTCCTGAACCAGATAAACCGCTTGACGATAATGGATATTTGCTTACTGATCCGGAAGACAATGGTCCTGAACCAGATAAACCGTTTGACGGTAGTGGATATTTACTTACTGATCCAAAAGACAATGGTCCTGAACCAGATAATCCGCTTGGCGATAGTGGATATTTACTTGCTGATCCGGAAGATAATGGTCCTGAACCAGATAATCCGCTTGGCGATACTGGATATTTACTTGCTGCTCCAGAAGATAATGGTCCTGAACCAGATAATCCGCTTGGCGATAGTGGATATTTACTTGCTGATGCGGAAGATATTGGTGTAGATCCAGATAATCCACTTGGCGATAATGGATATTTACTTGGTGGTCTGAAATATAATGGTCCTGAGCCAGATAATCCACTTCGTGATAGTGGATATTTGCTTGCTGATCCGAAAGTTGATGCTCCTGAACCAGATAATAATGTGGGATAATTACTATTTAATCCAGAAAGTGCAGAACCAGGACCCCTCGGTAAGGGGTTACTATGGCCTCCATGTCTCGTAGATGAACTGGAAGGGGACCTCCAATTAGTAGCTGGTTTTGGCGGAGTATAAGAACTCCCTCCGAATCGTACACGCGATGAGGGTTTGAAATGAGAAAATCCTCGCGAGAAGCCACCAAATACTCCTTTACATTGTATAGTGGTTGCACTCAATAACACCAGTAATAAATATAGAAAATACGGCAGTACAGTGGTCTTGGCCATTGCTAACGTGTGAGCGCGCGGGCATCTGCATTTGAACTGAACTCACTGGATGAATTTAGAACGCAAACATTATATTCTGAGAATAGCAGAAATACGTATCTTGTTTGTTACGGCTATTTATTATTAGGGTTATCCTCTCCCAGACCACTGATAACTAAGGTCCGACGTCGAGAGAAACAATTAAGAGCCTGTACGCTAACAGACATTTATTATATAATAAAATTATGATATTGACTTTGAAATTATTAAAAATAATTAATTAGTAAAAGTGCAATCATATGAATCCAATAAATATGCAACTTTTATGTTATAATTTTAAAGTAACCCATTTAGTGGAAGATTGACAAATTATGTATTAACCAATTCCGTTTTTACCTGAAACAGCTTTAATAATGTATTACTACGCGTACTTTCCCACGCAAGAGTACCTACCTACAATGACCTTTAATGTGGGTAATATTCATTTAAAGTAATATATATATATATATATATAATACAATACGAGAAAACACGGGAATGTACTTTCTTATATGAATTCTGCCTACTCCCAAAAACTTTTTGATTGTGTGTACACCATGGCCAATTTTTCTTCCATACAAGCTTTATTCAGTTACGTTGTCTGGAAGAGAATGCTCTTTTAGCGATAGGACCGCTTTTTGTCCATGCTTTCTTGTATCTGTCCTATTATTTGTAGTTTCGTATATATCGAGTGCAATAAAGAGTTAATTTATTGTATTGAATATTGAATTACATTTGTAATTCCTAAATAATCATAACATATAAGGTAATTGTTCGGCTTTTGCACTGTTCTCTATACTAGTGGAACAATAAGTTGGTAATTTATCTAATAATGCATTTCAAACTGTAATCACTCCTATGAAGTCACAGCTATTCTGCTTGAGTTTTTGTCGTAATGACACAAAGCGGACACAACAGTCGGTTAGTTCTAACCATGACATCGAAACAGCAGCACATTTAAAATGTTATTCGGATGTATTATAACAATCGCAATCTTATCGCCTCACAATGTGTTTTGTGTTGGAAATATTGAGAAAGAAATGAGGCCTTACGCCGTGTTACCGGTGCCATTCGAGTTGCCGAACCGTAATGACCGTTCCGAACAGTGCTGGCTTCGAGTGGAAGACGTGGAGGTGACAGAAACGGTGACGGTATATTGCTACATCGCACAAGCGTTTCTAAGGAATTACATACACGACTACAACAACGGCAAGATGATCGAAGACGACGTCGACGTAAGCCTGTGGAGCGAAGAGCCGAAACTGCAGGACGACGTATACCCCAGGTCTGTTCAAAACAATCAGAAAAACATCAAAGATTGGAAGTTAACTACGGTGTTGGACCCGATAACTCGGATGCGCTTGTACGTCACGCAACAAGCGGCATGCAGGCTGGTGATGTACAGCCGCGAAGGTATGTCGAATTATAAGATCAACTGTGAAAAAATTTTATATTACATCAACGATCTAATGAGCAGCGGTTGCGCAATATATGAGGTACCTAAATTGTTTGCGGTGATCCTAACAGCGCTCCTCGTCCTTGGAATGTAGATCGAATGAAAAAACGCTAAATGATATAATAACATTTAATATTCCGTGAAAGAATATTTAATTTGTGGCGTCGAAAAACATCTGGTGAACGGACGTCGTTCGATGGATAATTAGTTCCAACTCAATCGTTCCGAAGGCTTCACAGTGAAACAAAACTGTATTCTTTGCTTCACAATAGACGATAATGAATTCTAAATATGCGAAAGTAAAGTGTATCTCCAGAAAATTTAAAGTGTATTATCAATAAGCATGGCTACATAACGATTACACTTCACAGTTGAAGCAAAAGATCTTTAAAAAGTTACCAAATGTATTTTAATTTAATTATTATAGCAAAAGTTCTTTAAAAAGTTACCTAATAATATATTTTACTACAATCAATTATTTTAAGGTTATTTATAACTAACAGTTTTTGTTCGTTCATCATCCCCAGCAGAAATTCATTGACAATCGATTACATCAGCAAACTCCTTTCACATTAACTCTTCGACGTCCAAGATCTATGACAAGTTTGATTTTTTTTTAAATTGGGACCTCTTCAAACGGTACCGCGGTTCTTTCACTTGCACACTATTATCAACAACAACAACAACAATAACAACATAACATAACGCCAGGTCTCTAGCGGGGTAGGCACTCCATTATCCTCCTCGGAATTGCTGAATTCTAGTTCTGAGCTGTAGCTGTACCCTGTAGGATCAATGTGAAGTACGGGCTAGATTTTATTGTTTTTATAAACAAACCTGATATTAAATAAAAGTATTTATTATGAAATTATATTTATGCTATTTTATTGAGTTTAGCATCAAGTAGGTTTTCTATAATATTCAAAATAAATCAAAGTTTTACCATACATGAATACTCGTATAATCGGGAAACGTGATGCCCGCGCCGTATATAGTCTGTCGTGGGCCACGTATGGCCATTATAACATAAGTACTACATCGTCAATACTGTAACCACATTCTACGTTATATTATTTTAAAATGTTCACAGCATTTGCCTCCAATTCAACAACATTATATAAAATTACATAAAGGTATATTGGACGTTATATTGTGTACTAAGATATTTGTTTTCTATGTAAATATATATTGTTAGCAAATTTTTAAATGATTGGTAAGCAGGAGGTCGTGGGTTCCATTCCACACAGGACAAACAATCGTGTGTTGAACACGTTTGCTTTTCTGTGTCTGGGTGCAATCTATAGAGTATTATATAAAATGTGTAATGCATATATATCAGTTGTCCAGTGAACATAACGTAGGGATCTTTAATTGCCTAATTTAGAATCAGATAGCATTATGTGGAACTGTCGCACTGATTATTACTTTTATAAGTCAACTAGCTGACCCGGCAAACGTTGTTCTGCCATATAAACTTTAACAGTATTTCTCTACTATATAATGTATGTTATTATACATATAAACCTTCCTCTTGAATCACTCTATGTATTAAAAAAAAACCGCATCAAAAGCCGCTGCGTAGTTTTAGATTTAAGCATACATAGAGATATAGGGACAGAGAAAGCGACTTTGTTTTATACTTTGTAGTGACTAGCTTTTGTCCGCGTGGAATAATTGACTTTGGGCAGCATTTGAAGTATTTCAAAATAAAATATAGCTTATATCTTGCCGAGGACTAATGGCTATATAACAAAAAAAATTTCATCAAAATCCGTCCAGTATTTTTTGCGCGAAACCCGGACAACAGAGAGACAGACAAAAATTTGTAAATTAATTTTTTTGGCTTGCATTACTTGTATGAAGACCCCTAGGTATATTTTTTTAGCTATTATTCAATGTACAGAATTGAACTCTTCTACAGTTTTATTATATGTATAGATTGACAAATTGACATAGTTATACAGCTTCATTGGTCCATAGATCATACACATAATATATTTGGTACTTTGAAAGATTAATGAAATTTGTACACAGATCATCTTGGTTCAGTTACTTGTCATTGTCAGAGTGGTAGGTATGGAGCTACAGAGTGCAGTTAGTTGAGCTGCGGTGTCGCTGTCGCTTCACTTAGGTTTACTTCATTCACATTCACCAGTCACCAGTCTTCCGTTGACTTTGTTTGCGTCGGATATATTGAGCACGACGCGCGCATTACTTTATAAATAAAAACGTGCGCATTCCGCTTTGTTGTGATTGCTTATGCTTACCGGTTTATGCGACCGTCATTATGTATGCAAGTGCAGAGTTTCAACTTTACACGTCAATCAATTTAAACATTACACCGAAGTGAGTTATTGAACTTAAATCGTCACCTTTTTCGCATGTAACTTTTGAGAAAATATTTACATTTAAAATAAATCTTTAAGAATTAAGGATATCGAACGGTTCGTTTTAAAGAGGTTTTAGTGATCGATATTTTAGTAATGTATGTTAACGGATGTCGGTGAGAGTGATCGCGTGCGAGTACGGGCGGTAGATGCGGTAGCGACTAGGGAGCTCGGGCAGCGGCCAGGACGCGGCCGGCGGCGGCCATGGCGGCCATGGCGGCGGCCGGTGCTGCGCCGTCTGCCGGCGCGGACGGCGGGACCGACGCGCTCGACGACCGCGACCTGGAGCCTCGCACGCCCATGAAGCGCCTCGGCTCCACCAGGAAACTCGCTGCATTCACCAGTGAGTTCTCTTTATCTAACATATGAGTTGTTTTAGTCATGGATTTAGTTTTTGATCTTGTCTCGAATTCGCTTTGTTATTTTATAGGACATATGTAAATAAAACCATTCCAATCGTACAGTATCATATGCAGCAGTGGAGTGTGCTGCGCACATAGACCAACCTCAGGTGGATTTAAATCAGCTTCCTTTGTTACAGTTTTTCGTTGCCAACACATTAGTCTAGTACACCGACCTCACTTAAATATCTTCACCATTGTAAGAAATATAATTTATGATTCAGTTACAAAGAAGTTTATGCAGTCATTTTTAGTCAGTAAGTCTCAGAACTCTGAATGAATATGGTAGGACAGCATCTCGTGCAGGGTGTATTGTAAATTGTAAACAGCAGTCAAGTCGGTTTGCCGGAGTGTGAGTAGTGTTTGTATTGACAGGTTTCAAGAGAACATTGACATGTGTGTCCTAACATAAAGAGGGGCTTGTGTTTATTGACATTCGGTGCATGTATTTTCAGTGTCCCATAAATATCATCCTCGAGCTCACTCCAGTGTGACAGCCGGCAGTAGACAAAACAATGTTTTACTGATCACACATAGGTTGTATCGTGTTCCTCTAATCTTAATTTAATGTTTCATGCCTCAACGTTTCCTTACAGGTGACTGATCACAATCTTGTTTAATCGATGTGAAGGTTGAATGTATTACATCAAACGGTCAGTACAGTGTATCACAATGGATTTTTGAGAAAAAAAACATTCAACTTTCTCACCTTATTTCAAAACGACACCCTTGAAAGACACAATTAGTTATAGTGTGCTGCCTGGCCCAGTCAGAGGTGCAGGTTTAAAGTGTCATACTCTCAAATTCATCATTAGCCATAAACAGTACTCCCCGAGTTGCTAATGTCACCAACGTCTGCACATTCTGTTCCTAATTGTTTAGCAATAATGCATTTTTATCTAGCTCGTACTTAGCTCTGCTATTGGCATCAAAGATATGCAGCAAATTTTTCAGAAGAATCTTTTTTGTACCATCGAGTCGATCTCACACTATCATCTCAAAAAATGAATAAAATATATGACGAAATGCAAAAACAATACGCTGCATCAATAACATTAAGCAAAGATGATGGACGATGTAATAAGTATCGTTATTAGTCTCAATATTAATGTTCATTTTTTGTTTTATAATTTACTGGCTTTTGCCCTCAACTTAATTGTTCCATTATTTAAATTTGTACCCGGTAAAGGCCAAAAGATGGCTCAACTTTAAATGTGCCCATATTTGTGCAAATAAATGTCGTTGTCTTTGTCCACGTGGAATAGTCACTTCGGGCAGCATTTTAACTTTCTAGGACACTCATTGCATAGAAACTGATGTGATTTACTGGAAGCATATTCGTGTTGGTCTTTCATACCAAAGTAAATAGTAATTTTCATCTCCGATTTCATCCTCATCTAGATCGAAAATATAAAAATGCTAGAATTATTTTTATTTACGTTTTATGAACTGCCTAATTGCAAAGTTTTATCTCTTTACTGTTACTGTTTTATCTTCGACAATGACGAACGTTCATAAAACTTTTATCCCCATTTTAGCATCTTCACAACCCCTTTTTTCGCGAGAAAAGATAGCCCATGTCCTTCCCCAAGGTCACGTCTATATCTGTACCAAATTTCTTCAAAATCTGTTCAGCGGCTACTTTCAGATTTGTAATACTAATCGGGATTAGTAAATAATATTATTATAGTAAGATGATATTGACTTTTCTTCTTTCTATCGAGAGCCATCTCTCACAACGGCATCACCCTGCACTCGCTCCGGTGTCGCCGGCCGACACCCTCAGCGCCCGCTCCGGGCCGAATTGAACAATCACTCGTGGCGTTCGGCAGTCGCGCGCTATTCGTTCGCGTGATGCACGCGGCCACATCCGTTTTTGACAGACTTTAAAAAGGAGGTGGTACTCAATTCGTCTGTTTTTTTATGTTTGTTACTGCATAACTCTGAACTGCGTGAACCGATTTTGAATTTTTTTTCTATCTGGCATTACATCACAAGAAGCGATCGTGGAAGCCAAACCGTAAGAATTAACGTTTAATGGAGTACGTGTACTGCGTACTCTGTTCTGCTGAATTTAGACAAGTGTTATTTGCGGTTCACTCTGACGAACGGCTCGAACTATTGGCAGCGAGCCGTAGGCGTCCCGAATGTAAGGGAGCGCGGGGCGCGCGGGCGCCTCTGGCGTCTGGATCGTCGTCTGTATGTTTACGTGCTGCGAGAATTCTTTATTTCGTTACCGCGTCCGACGCCGCCCGCGCACTTCCCCCGCCCCCTCCCCTCGTATGCTATTCTTATGTCGCATCAATGTTACTCATTCAACGAATACCCACTCGCGAGGCTCGTGAGCCACGTTAAACATCTCTTCGTTTATAGTATTCGTAGGTTTTTTTGTAAAGAGAGCAGGGCTCGGGCGGATGCCGAGACGTTCCCTCGGCCCGGTAGTTCAGTAAATAGACTAGTTTTGTAATAGTCAATATCACTAATACCCACTCGTACTCAGATTTCACTAGGACGTTGCTTCTAGGGTGGTTCGTCAACGATTATTCGTACAGTGGTGGGTCGCTGCGTGCATTTTGAGTATTGTATGTGACGTACGCTTGTATAGTATCACATATCAGCCGCTCGTCACATCGTGTCGCCCTCGGAGGAAGGCGTCAGACTAGATTCTATTGTCTTTAGAGGCGTAATAACATAATGTTTCCGTTGTCGAGAGCATTTCCTTCGCGTTCGCTAATGAATAAATGATGTAACGTAATTGTGGACCGTCGGGAGTGTCTCGCCCGTCGCCGGCTTCCCCCCCCGCCCGCTCCCTCCGCTCCCGCCCGCTCCCGCAGCGAGCTTCATTCCATTCGTTACGCACTGACTATTCTAATTCATCCTTGAATTTTGAAGTTAAATTTCTACTCTTATGTATTCAATTCATTCTCTTGTCGGAGTTCACTTTTATCATTAATGTTTGCACGAGCTTCCGCGCTGAATCCGGGCGGGCGGGCGATCTCGGGAAAGTCAACTATTTACTATAGCTAGCGATATTCGGAGACTAAATATTATTGTCTACGACATCTTTTTGGTTTATTCTGTATCATCCAGTGGCGTTTTGTAGCAAGTCGAAGTGAGGAGTCGTCGTGTTGGAGATGAAAAGCAACTCGAAGGCAGTGTACAACAAATTGCACACAGCGCAGTGTTACAAGCCGCCCCGCCCCGCGCCGCCACGCGCCACGTGCGCGCGCTATCGCCTCCACTCGGTTACATTTATCGATGTTGCTCGATTCAATTTTTGATCACCGAATTAATTGTTACATATTATAATTATATTAAGTAATTCTGACAATAATAATATATGTATTAATATATTTCCTTCACCGTTATAGTTTGACCGCCGGACTGGAGATCGAATTTCCACGCACTACGCTATCTTTGCTCGAAACGATAAATAAATATAAGTATGTAATATAATAGACTGCAAAGTTACAGCGGGGCTTGCGCGGGGCCCTCCGCAGCGATCCTTGCGCTCTTTGCTACAGAGCCGACGCTGTAGTGGCATGTTACATTTATAAGTATCTTTAAGCTTGTGGAAATACAATGACCTATGGAACGATAAATGGAGACAGCGGAGAACGAAGCAGAGAGGAGAAAGGAGAAAGGAGAGGTTGGTTATTTTGTGAAGCGATAATGGCCGTCTTCCGGGTGACCGCGAGGGGCGCGGGGGGCGGCGGCGTCAATGAATATTCATCGGTGCAAATATAATACTCTTACGAGGAAATCCTACGAAACTAATCGCGGTCATTACTTAAGCTATTCTCGAATCGCCGCTCACGATTAACGCGAAACGTAGATACTTGTAGCCGATTACGTTCCGTTTACGGTTGGATCGTTACACAAGTTTGAAGCAAAGCTCGTGCACATTTTGCAATCGCATTTACGTGAATTTGAAAATCGGTCGTGAACAAACGCGGGCCTGCCGCGGGCACGTGTACGAGGATATCGTCCACGGCTATACTTCACTTTACGAGTATCGAGAGAGCGGGAGTCGTGACATTATTTGTTCGTTGCTTACTTCCGAGCCATAAAACCGGCCAAATGATACTTTAGTGCGATAACGTATTATAGCGAAATAGGTTTCATTTTGGAGTTACGGACTTCAGCTGCATATTTTGGCGAAGACGAATCGATGCGACGGACACGAAAGCCAGTGAGTCTCGCCCGCCGGGGAGCCGCTCGACCCGTATTTATTATATCGTTATTCTCATGCGATTTCCTTAACGCGGGGAGACATTACTACTATAATTAGCGTTGTCCGGTACGAGCCGCCGGCGTCCTCGTCTTCACGCCGTTGCGCTCGAACGTTGTACAGTAATAGTAAGGACCTCATCGTGACCTTACGTAGCCTAAATCGTTTCGCAATAAATGGCCGACCGATTCGAAAAGATTTTTCGAATCTCCCCGGTAGCTCTGGAGCTTAGACGATACGAATAAACATATGAGCCACCGCTTCAGCTTTATAATATTAATCTATACTAATATTATAAAGGTGAAAGATTTGTATGTGCGTATGTAAAGAATAGGCTCAAAAACTACTGGACCGATTTCAAAATCCTTTCACCATTTGAATGCTACAATATCACTGATCGACATAGGTTATATTAATTACAGGAAAAATATAAAGATTGTTACTAAAACGACAATAACGCAACCCCCGGTGTACAACAATTGCCATCAAATGTCTTTCGTCGCATGCGCTGCAAAAACTATCGACAGTAGAACAAAAAATTAACTTTAACTTTAAAAATTAACTTTTAATAAAAAAACAAAAACCGACTTCAATTAGTAATCTATTCTAAGACAAATTAATATGCACTAAAAAGTAAACAAATAATTCAAGGTACAATAATTATTGTTATTCTTGGATTCGGTGTCATGACACACGTCATAATACCGACATTACGCTCCTAACGCCATCTGATTAAAACGTGCTTTCCTGTAAAAGTTCGATATTTTCTTGCAAAAAAGTGTAGTCTTTCTACTCTCCAACTCTTCAAATATCTCCATACCAAAAATTACTTCGATCCGTTGTTCCGTTTTGACGTGAAAAGACAAAAAAACACACGTTCCCATTTATATTAGTAGTATGGATCGGAACGGAGCTCGGAGGTCGAGTCATCGACAATACGGTTCCAATGGTTATACTATTCAGCTCGGTTGAAAAGATTCCCGTGATAGAGTACGAGTTTCTCGAAACTTCGGACAAAACAATGGGCTTATTGTCTCCGTGGAAGACTCGTCTTCGAGCACCCGCTCCAGTGGCTGAACTATGCCTTTGTCACTACATTGAGTATCTTTTTTTGCTTAACGTTTATTGTCTACGTAGCGACTACGCTTTCTGAAGGAATAAACATGTTTTATTCGTATTCTTCGATATCGATGTCGTTCAGATATTCCTTGTGTCGATCGGTGGCGCCAAATGCACGAAACATATTGGCCCTTCGATAACTTAAGATCGTGAACAATGGCTCAGTGAGTGCAAAGCTGCAACTGGCTTCCGCCGGCGACGCGCGGCGCGCGGCGCGCAGTCTAATGAGCCCGCGGGCGGCGGGGGGCGGGCGCGGGCTGTTAGTGCCGATACGAATCGTTTTCTGCAAATTGATAATTGTAATGTACATATATTACTGATCTATACGTATTATAAAAACTTTGAGCTAGTCATTCGATCGCGATAAGCGTGATAAAGCGAACGGACACGATAGAGACATAGTCCAATATGTTTTGTGAAGAAGAGGCAATCACCTCCGTGAACAATTATTTTGCAGCCGATAACGCCGAGTACTATTTGGACGGGCCACAGAGATGGGAGCGTCGCCGGGACAAGTGTGTACAGTTAGCCACAAGGAGATTATGTTGAAAGATGAAAAATTAATTACAGAAAAAATGTTTCGTATCTTTGTCAGGTAGGAAACATTTCAAACTACCCACGGAATTTTATTTCAAAAGTGTAATACGCAACCGTATTGGCATCAAACGTTATTACAATACAGTGGCAAAGCCACGAACGCATAATATCATGAGTGAACGCACGGCGCCGCGCCGGACCAGGCTCGCCACACCTTCCGCGAGTATCGCCCCTACGATGACTTCGGTATCCAACCGTCATCGACGTTAACGAACGATAGAACCGCGTTTGCCGCCTACTCTTTGAAAACTTTTCCGCGCGTCTATTTTAGTGGGAAAGGATCTCTTTCTGGTGCGTTGTAAACATTTAAACAACGAGGAAGCTCGTCGGTGGAAAGCGAGCGACGCTCGTTCACTGGGAAATATTACACTCTCCACTGAAACTTCACGAACGCAGGAGCGCGCGCGGACCGGCCCGCCCCCGCGCTCGGCTGACGCGCGTTAGATGCACCGGACCGTCGTTATTATTACTTATCTATTTCATGAAGTCATACAGTCCTGTACATTTAAGTTGCTTTTTTATTCATGTCCACTCCATAATGCCAGATTTAAGTAATTTTTTTCTTCTTTCATATTTCATTTTGTATTGGTTATTACCTATATTCTCTTTTTCATTTGTTCCGTGGGCATCGTTATTGTTTTTAGGGTTCCGTGCCTCAAAAGAAATGAAGTCGGTCAAAAACGGAACCTTTATAGGATCACTTTGTTGTCTGTTCGTCCGTCCGTCGGTCAAGACCCTTTTTCTCAGGAACGCGTGGAGGTATTAAGCTGAAATTTATATCAAATAGGTACTTAGATCTGCTGACCCTTGGAGCTGTGAAGGAAATTAAAATGCTGCCAAAAGTCACCATTGGTCACCAATGGTCACCAATGGTGACTTTTGGCAGCATTTTAATTTCCTAGGATACTTTTATTGCAGATAATAGAGATACAAATTGCTGTGATTTACTGTAAGCATATTTGATTTGGTCTTACATATTAACGTAAATAGTAATTTTCATCTCCGATTTCATATTCATGTAGGTCGAAAGTTCAACCACGTTACAATTTGACAATGACAATGAATCGACAATGACTAACTTTTTTCGCGATAAAAGGTAGTCTATGTTCTTTCCCAAGGTCACGTCTATCTCTGTACCAAATTTCATTAAAATCGGTTCAATGGTTTAGGCGTGAAAGCGTAGCAGACAGACATACATAGTTACTTTCATATTTGTAATATGTACGTATGTATATAGTTGGGAAGTAGGGATAGTTATACTTATAGCCTAAGATCCCGCTATACAACGACCTTCACCGAGTTGTTTGAGGGATGAAAAGAAACAAATTAAATATGTCAATAAATATATTGCAAACGGGTTGACTAAATAATTTCAGTCTAGAATATGATTAGTCAACAATAACTTTGTTTATTTTTATATCATAACATAAAAAGGCGATCTTCTTCCCGATATTGCTACGTTACATATCAAAGAAATCGTCACTTACGAGTGTGGCGATCCCACAGTAGCGACCTCGGTGTATTTACTCGTTAACGAAGGACGGCTTTATCTTCGGGAGACCGCTTCGGCTTGCAATTACACTTTACTACTCTACGATAAGACGCGGCTGCCTACGAACATCGCATTGATTTTATCCAATTTCTTCATGATTGTTAGTTTTATTATTAGCAATTTATTTTATTCGCGACGTTCCGAAGGACGGTACGAAGTGTTACGGAGATGGGACTCGACGCCGACGATCGAGCCTGAGGTTCGTCCCCACGCCGCCCCGAGCCGCCCCGTCCCGGCCACCGGCTACACCGTTTAATAAAACACATATTTACTATTTACTGCACAATTCTATTTATTCTTTCCATTCGCATTTTCTATACCGAAATTTATATTTATAACCTCTCTATGAACTTTTTTTAGTTAAAAAAAACGTATTCTTTGCAAGGTTTTTCATAACTGATTTATTTAAACGTTTTAAAGTGATATTATATGCTTATACTGCTATGAAATATAAAAGCGCCGACAGGTCAATTCTTTAGGAAGTAGATGATCGGTGAAAGTGCAAGATTTCTGAGGCTGTCGTTCGTCACGATCGGTACCGTTCACAGTCGGCCGCCGGGATCGTTCATCGATGCCTTCACGCGTTGCGGAGTCGAGTCGAGGGGGTGCAATAGGTCCGAGGGGGCGTCGCGAGGCGCGCGGGGCGGCGGGGCGCGGCGGAGGCTGCGCGGCGCGCCAGTCCTCCGCCGGTGGCCGCGCGCTCCCGATGTTCCACTGCATCGTGCAGCCGCGCCACGACTGGGGGCCGCCCGACCTCAGCAATGCCTTCCCGGGTACGTACCGCCGGAGCCCGCCGCCCCTCGCCGCTGGCGCCGGGGACCGAAATACTGTAGACGCGTAATATTCTCCTGCAGGCTAATTATAGCCGCGCTTCCGAACTTAGCCCCGCCGCCCGTTCCCGCTCGCTCTCGGCTGCCGGCGCCGGCCGCCACTGCTCTCCTTCTACCGCAGTCGTACGGGCTATTGCTCAACTATGTTATGCTTTATTATACATAGACAATTTGGCCGTTAGGTGGTTTCCGTGCATATGCACTCGAATAAATATCAGTCGTTCAAAATCAGCATTTACATTTTTTCATACAATAAAGTGAGTGTTCAATCGGCACTGGTCGAGTTCGGTACCGTCATTGGCGCGACCTTACCCCGACAACTGTAACGAGAGATTTCCTTTGGATCAGTCGGACGGCGTGGAGCTGCCTGTACCATATTTCCTAATTACTCGGTTAAGATGCATGTCTTGCGTATAAATTTAAACATATACCCGTATCTACAGCGATAAACGGAGCTGTCCCATAGGAGCCGTGCGAGTCTTGCATGATGAGAAATTATGGAAAAAGTGTGGGGAGTTCTCTTAAATACGAGCAAATTGGCGACTTCACTAATTACTATATCTTTCTGTTGTTACAAATTCTGATATAAAATTGAGTATCGTAAAAAATAAAACTGAACTCGCTCGCTTGTTTGCCACTAACTTGTACTAAAAATCCAATAACATCTCACATTAAAAAGACATTTATGTCTGTATTAAGCAAAAATTCTTGGCAGAGAAATATGTATTTTGTACCGCATTTTAATAACTGTCATTGTACATATGAAAAAAAAATTTAACAAAAATACGATATCCAATGTCAATCAATACGTACATATTTCGTGCTCCTTTTAAATACGAATTAGTTGAGCTTTTGCTACAACTTTAGCAGTATTTTTACTTATCGTCTGTCGGAGAGATTGTAAAAACGAGTGTACGCCACGAAGGGAGAATTACGAGACGTGACTCAAAAGTAAGGACAAAAGCCATCTCAGACAATCGTTTATCACCTTGAAAAATATTTTGATGTTTCACCGTAGTCACCTAACAGGGCTTCGGCTCAATCTTTTTTATGAAACTTAAATATAATAGATAAAATAAGATAAAAATAAAATTAAAATAAATTCCTTGCCAAAAAAGACTCAATGGTGGCCTTGATCATCTTAAAATTTTGTGAACGGCAGCCCTCGCCACTCGAGCTTTGTGGACGGGTGCGTTGTCCTGATGAAACGAGACTCGTTCCCTGTTTGCTCTGCATTTTATTCTTAATTGCCCTAAATCCCTCGTTTGGCGTTCGTAGACGGAGCACGGTATTGTGGGCCGACACCTCTCCCGCGGAGCCTGAAACAGAATTTTTCGAAGTCCGCGAAGAAATTCTCTTCCGAGTCATCGATTATTGTTTGGTCTCGGGATCAAAATGATGGATACACGTTTTGTCCTTAACCATAAATGTGGCTAAAAGAGTTTCCCGGTTAGCTCGGCCCGTGGCTACATTTACCCTGGAAATGTCAACTCGTCGTTTCTTTTCATCCTCGGTTAACATTGTTGGCTCCCCGCGGGCGGTGGTCTTTTTCGAAAACGTTTCGTTGGTACCGGTTCGTCGTAGCATATGACGGCATATGAGTTCCCCGTGACCTCAAATGTCAGATGATCACTACCGTCTGCCAACATAGTATCTTTAATTCTTTTTGATGTTATCTTTAGAGTCGGTTTCCACCGAGTCGGCGGGGATGTCTTCGGTAGACATTATTATCAAAGAGCGGTATCGTATGACGGCCCTCGAGGCCTTGCGCGCGCCCAAATTGAATTTCGAATAAGCAATAATCGTATTATTTTTCTTTATCGACCGAGAGCGTAAAACCAAAATTTCTCGTCTAACTTCCAAACCGAGGATAGTTCGTACAAACTCTAAACCCCTATTTTACCCTTATAGTAGTGGTATTTTTATATTTTCTTTCTTAGCGTTTAAAATGTCTGCATTCCAGCATTAGGGGTTTCGGTCGTGCGGCGGTCTCGGGGCCGCTCGGTCAGTCGACCGCTTTCGTCATTCATGTATTGTAGTATACATTATATATATGAACCTATGTATAGTTATAACGATACGTTACGAAATGTTCCTTTAAAATAAAAAATAAAGAAAAGAGAAACAAAAATCCTCTCCTTAGGTATTCGACTGGCGTAGGCGTTGAGCGGATGCAGAAGCTACTGCTGAACTGGAGGTCGTGGTGGGCACCCCCGCCAACGACCAACATTCGTGCGATGGAAACATTTGTTTGTTCTTTTTCTTGGAGCAATAGAGATATCTATATAAGTGCATATTATATTGTAAGTATACTTATACATATATCGAGCACCCCACGCTTTTTTCACTCTGATACTGATTTTTTTTGGAGTTTACTCCTTAAGAATCGATTTGAGTTATAGGGCCCGGTACGGAAATTTTATGAGTAAAATCAAGTGTGAACATGTTACTGATGTGACGTCAGCCGCTTGTGGTAACTAACTACTTTATGGCATCGTTTCCCGCCTAATTTGAGATTTAATTTCTGGTAAAACACTTGGAACGACTAGATATGGTATAGATAATAATAAATAATCTATACATATAATAAAACTGTAGAAAAGTTCAATTCTGTACATTGAATAAAAATAATAAAAATAGACCTAGGGGTCTTCATACAAGTAACACAAGCCAAAAAATAAAAATCCGGCCAAGTGCGAGTCGGACTCGCGCACCGAGGGTTCAGTACAAACCTGTACGTATATACCTATATAATACCTTTATGATTATATTCGTAAAGGTATTCTAGACCTGAGCATTTTATATAATTCAATTTAATACCTCTGTGCGTTCATGAGGAAAGAGGTACTAACTTTGAAAGTATTAAAAATATTTTTATTTTATGATGCAACTAAAAAGTTACAGTTATCGTAATTTTTCCTTGAGCTGGGGTTGGAAGTTTTCCGTCATCCGCCGTACTCACCAGACCTTGCGCCTACAGACTTCTACATTTTCCAGAATTTGGATTACTTCTTGGCAGGAAAAAAATTCAATACCCGAGAGGCAGTACAAAATGCCTTTGAAGAATTTGTTGCCTCCGGTCCAGCTGATCTTTTCAAGACGCGCATCAATAAGCTACCAATGCGTTGGCAAAGATGCATTGATTGCATGGGTGATTACTTTGATTAATAGAAATAAACAATATAGAAGAAAAACACGCTTTATTTATTTAATGAAAAACGACAATTTCATAGGTAAAGACCTATTATATGTTAATTCAAATAATCAATTAAAGAATCTGACAACTGAAGTCAAACACATTGTTAAAAATTCTCAACAGATGCCATTACCCTCTTTTATGAAAACAAAACGTGTGTACATACCGCACGTAAGAAGTTATACATACTTCGATCAAATAGTAAAATAAAAAAACAGCAACTACCACCTGCGCTCTACCTACTTTAGACAGAACATAAAACTAAACATTAAATTCATTATAAAAATATTTACCATACTACGGGCGCCATCCTGTGTGAAGAACATCCTGACATTATCGATCGATGGTTTTCCAAAGTGAATGTTTATCTACCAGTTTATCTACCATAGATGTCACCATATCTAAAATGTCGTAGTGTAAGTTTTTCCTGACGGTGTGCGCGCGCATCGCAGAAATTTGGAGGTGGTAGAACCTGTATACGGTTCGCCCGGGGAAGTACCACCGC
>DWUN01000714.1:0-20390 GCA_018249975.1 Passova gellias
AACATAACACTTAAATAAGTTTTATAATATACAGATACCTTCCTATATTTTTTACAATTGTATTAAGATGATGATGACACAATAATAAAACAATAACTTTACACGACTCACACACATACATATTTCATATATCTCATGAGCTCATATGTTTTATTCAATACCATTATTCTCACGTTCCACGTCACCCACGACTCGTGCCGTGTGATCGCATCGAGTGAGATTACGTATTATTAAGACAACGTCGAAATTATAAACAAAGGCAGATTATGACGGCCATTATCCCGAGACGCGATATTATCGTTTAATGTGCCGTATAACGTGCGCATACGTGGGCGTACGTTTATTTGCGTCTGTCATACGTTTATGAATTTTTTTTACTGCCGCGCTCCCTGTCCGCGATATGATCTCAAATATTAGGGTTTTTAACCCTTTTGTAGTTCCACTATTGGACACGGTTCTCCGCAGGTCTCAATGTGTGAAGATTTTAAAGCTACATGCTATCACGCCGGACAAATGCCGATAGGCAGACTCCACACATCTCAGATAACATCTAATTTCCTTACGATGTTTGTTTCGCCTGTACAGCGACCGATATTTACTCGTAAATTTTAGCTTTACAAACCGCACTTAACTTTGTACTGCCGGCTCTCCGTGCTCGCTGCCTATCCCAATAAATATATTGTGAATGTTAATAAATCGACAGATATATGAGAATGCAAGTTATATACATTTTTTCACTTTGTTGTGGTCGGTCAAAGGGAGAGCCGTTTGTTTGTAGCGACGTAAACTTGACGTCAAAGTGATATGCGAGACGTACGGCTGCGCCGAAACAGCGTGTCATAGCGTGTCACGAGAGACGTGACGCGAGTCCCTCGAACGGCTCGTCTGAACATAACAGCAACTCGACGTTTTCTATTTACTATTTGTTATGACAGTATATTATGCGAGTATTACATGCCTCGCTGACTTATGAATTACATATGTTAGACGTTCTCCCACGTACGTAATCCCGTCAGGACGATTATTCAGAGTTAAAAGCCTGCAGTTTAGATTATTCTCTAAACCATAAACTATCCTTATCAAAATTACGAACAAATTTGTAATGTAGATAACATTGTAGAATTATTAAATTCGATTTTGCTACATAAAACACTTAAACATGCCCGTACAAACAGTTCCTTAAGACCGGTCTTAAGAACTGACTTGAGCTTCTTTTAGATAATTACATATGTACAAGTACATATGTTTTCTAAGGCGAAGCGACTTCTAACAGAGATGAA
This sequence comes from Passova gellias, assembly GCA_018249975.1. Classification (NCBI taxonomy): domain Eukaryota; kingdom Metazoa; phylum Arthropoda; class Insecta; order Lepidoptera; family Hesperiidae; genus Passova; species Passova gellias. Next base: position 1,281 of record DWUN01000714.1, read on the forward strand.
AGCATAGCCTAAAGCAATTTTCCTGTAATACCTTTTGACGTGTAGGCACATTAAACTTTTTGTATGGAATAATTGGAATAAAGAAATGCGAACGCCGGTTTCTCGGCTGGCAACGACATGTCAAATCATGTTTCAGCACAGACTCCTGTCTCGCGTATATATTAACTTTGTAGTCAAATGAACTTCGCTATGTTCTAACATGTTATTATGGGAATATTTGTACGTCTAGTTAAACAAGAAGCGTTAACTGTTGTCTGTTATACAATATGCCAGCAGACATTAGTAATAAGAATATCTCGCGACAATTCACACGGCCGTCTGATCGCGAGGCTGTCAGGTCCTGTGCTAAGGTAACCAGACAGCTGTTACATAGATTTATACATGTATTCCTTAAACTCGTCTACGCCGCTACCTGCACCAGGCACCGGGCTCTCACGTACCCCCTTTCTCCCGTTAAATGTTATATATCTTACTATTGTGCCATGATCTCATGGTGCTCTGAATTTTTTCCTTCCTTTACATTTTTTAAGCGCTTTGTATGTGTAATTTCTAGTTCCATTCTTTAACTTTATTTTTACGCTCTTTCCTCGCGGTCTACCAAAGCCAATAAGCGATCACTACAAAATTTATGTAAGTATATACTTTAAAATGACAGAACAATTCGAATATGTCTTAACAAATTCAAGACCCGGTTCAAACCGGCCCATCGGTTTTCTTACATAATATTCAAAAATGTAAGCACGTAGAAAGTTTGTGGATTTATTATACGTATCTATCTATTATATAAATGATGAGAATGTTTTGCCAAAAAGCAACGTACTGGAATGGATGAGGCACCGAATCGCAGCCAAAATGTAGAACTTCTTGAATTATAGCGTACTCATGCCTTCGCTACTTTCGAGAACTGCTGTCCTGCCATTTAGAGTAGGTAGGAATGAGTTATAATTTCAGTAGCACTTTTTAGTGTCACTTTTGGTGGTTTTCTTATGTGAAGAGCAGAAAACGAGCAAGTGGCAATTACGAGTGGGCGCTGCCGCCCATGGACATCTGCAACCGACCTATTTCTGCCGTGAAGCGATTGTGATTAAAATAGATTAATCTAATACATGTAAGTGCAGTGAAATATACTAGTAGTAGTTGCAATAAAACAATGGAATAATGAATTTTGCACAAATTGTAAGATGTCTGGTGATACTCGTAATATGCACTCAGGAATATCAAAGACGCCGTTCCATTTTCTTCCCGCCCGGCTACCTCGCGGCTATTGCACATTTGGAGGCGACACTCGAGAGACGTTCGTTAGTAACGCTCCCGCCGCTAGCGTGTCGATATGCATATAATAAACATTTTATCGTCTGTCTTGGTCTGATTTGTCGTAGTCTCGAGTTGACAACTTCAGTGGTGTTTCGTTCCAGCGTCCTTCATGTCTGTTGAACGCCAAGCCAAGAGTGCCTAGCTTTAGTATACTAACCCATGTGAACTTCTGAAGCCGATGTTCTTTAAACGGCTGAACTGATTTTGATGTAACATATCTTGGAACCATCGCAAGAAAATTAGTTTTCAATGAGAGAAAAACAACATTCAAATGAATTAAACTAACTTCTCGTTCTAACTTATAGTATACCTCTTTTTCCAGCCGGTGTTATAAACTATCGATGTTATCGCAATTGTACCAAAAACATCCCTATTCCCGCCCTAAATACTCCGAATAGGAACGGAGGACGTGTCTTAAGCATGTCGGGCATTGTCTCCACGCGCTTTGTGGCGGTCTGTGGCTAAAAACGGAATGGAATGAATGAATGCACTGAAATTAAATTACGGAAACGCTTTAAAGGTTATTATAATATGTACAGAAGTTGCGATTTTTAGATTTGTCGGTTTGGCTTGCTTAACAAACAATTTTTTTAAAGAAATTTTATTTGTTGTAGCTATTGCAATTTCAACTTTCGATGAACGTTACGTATGGTATACCCGTGGTTTTAAATGCCAACACAAAAAAAAATTGATTGCGTTCAATTAAATATCAAAATGTTCATTTCGCTGTTACAGGTTAAACTACACGCTATGCGGTTTAACCGCGTGGTGGTGGCATGCGTGCAACGTGTGCCTGCACGCGGCGTGCTGCGCGCTGGTGGCCCGCACGGGCGCGGCGGTCGCGCGTCTGCACCGCCCGTTTGCCGCGCTGGCCGCGCTGCTGTTTGCCGTACACCCTGTACACGCTGAAGCGGTAGGTTCCGTACAATCTAGCATTCCGCTTAGTTGTAAGTGTAAGTACACCGTCCATGTCCCTGATCTTCAGCGCTGAAAAAGTAGATATCTCATGCAATAATCGTCTCGTCGAGTCAACTACTTTCTTACACGATTTGTTGTCAGATGGAACCTTCAGCGATGTTATACAAATGAATAGTCGCATGCAGCAGCAATTATATTTACATAAAGAACTGGAAACAAGCGGTCGTCGCTAATACCGTGTCGTTCGACTTAGCGTCTGCATGGAAAGTTCTGGAATGTTTCATTAACTATATAGACCGACTAACGCCACTTCAACTGGCATCCGCCTTCAAGATCATTAGAATACCATGAATAGTTTTCTCTCTGAATAAAATGCAGACTTTATTTTAATATCTAGTTAAAAGCAATGAATAAAACTCGCTTAAAACCTAACCTTATCTTATTTGTATCCAAATTATTATACTTACCCGCTCTCTCATAATTAATCCGTTCTCAAAAAAGCCATGACTAGTTTTGCTATTACTAAAAATAATATTTTTCAGTTTCAGTCGGTACAAACATAAAAATAATGAATCAATTTGGAAAGTTCCTTTCTACATACAAAAAGACCACACCACTCTCCACTCGTACGACGCCGTCGGTTCCCTTAGAACACTCTGAGTGCGGTGGAGATGTACTCACCTATTTTATACTCTTTATTTGAAGCACCTCCACTTAGTTCGAGCTCGTGCCGTCTAAACTATGGAAAGCATCCCATCGCACGTATCGTTATTACCGCTATTCCCCAGACGGGCGGGACTTGATTTTGTGAACCGTTACATTTTAATATATGAAATTAGTACTCCAAACTATGTATGAATGAGGTGTACCTAAACAGTTTTGTGAAATCTTTACTCGCACAAATAAACATAAAATATACATATGTACGTGTAAACAAAAATGTTGTCTTTGAAATATAAATAAACAGATGTTTAATGTAATGAATAACGATCGAAAGTATAAGTTGATTACTAATAAGTTTGTTATATTAATATGGCTGTAACAAAGCCGGCACCGACGCGACAGGACGGTTACAATTTCCATGAGCCACATCTGCAGGATATCGCTGGTGACGCTCGCCGCTCCTTCATTAGTCCCAATCCGAACACTATTACAGTATAAATGCTACGTTTCTTAGTGTCTGTCTACCGCACGCTTTAATATAATATATGCAATGAATGCCGTTTATCGACAATTAGCGCCTTAACGTAGTTTCTCTGTTAGCGTTTGAATATTTCGACTGGCTTCTTGTCTGGCTTTTCGTCTTCACGGTTTCGATTCCCACTCAAAAAAAAACACTGATGTGATGAGCACATTTTTAGTTTCGTTTCTTATTGTACTTAAAAAATATAATAATTAGCATAAAACAAAAAGTATTAATAAGCATATAGTAGATTGTTCGAACATAATTGCCATTGTCCACAATCGGTTCAAGCAATTAACTGGTTAAATCCAATTACATAGATGACCATACCTTACAAACAATTTATATGTTTGAAAATATCACCTGTCATCGCTTTAGTTTTAATCAGTTTACTTTGTCGTTAATTATTACCGTTGAATATCTCCATTTGAACATTAGGCCACAGACACCGATGTATATGCTACAGTGCGCATTGCGTGTAGGCAGCGTCGTCCCGGATGTCTTAATTAAAACGCTGACGATAACATTACTCGGATGTTCTGTACACAGTACATACGCTTCCAATGTCTTCCTTGGCTACGATCCACTTTCGGTGTACATATATTTGGTAGATGTTTAGATAACGTTTCGTAAGTTAGACGTACCTTAGTCGTTCCAATTGTACGGGTTTAATCGCAGTAATATTATAAATGTGAAATTCTGTAATACGTTTGTTATCCAAACCACTACAACGCGGTATATATTAATGCCTCACAAAATCTTCAACTTCAACTATCAACTTTTTTTGTACTTGGCTTCATACTGATTTTATTGAACAGGACTGAAAAATGTAAAACAAAGCTTGATTGGCGAATAACTGCCCTAGTTTTGTGTCGATGTTGTCATGTCATGTAAAGCCTAGAGTTCATTCGAAGGTGCTGAGTAATCTATGAAACAAGAACTATTTTATATCCGATTGTGGTTTTAAAACAATTTCAAAGATCAAAATGCAGTTCGAATGACGGTCACAGTAAGGACATTTAAACTACAAAACATGGCACTTCACGCGCAATTCTAATTCCACAGTGTCGTCATATCGTCGAAAGTGCGACTTCAAAATGCAGTAACGGTCTAAAGCCTAGACAATATGCAGTGATTTATTCATGTGAAACAAAGGCCCGGGGTAGCAGCCCCTAAAAAATTCAGGCTACCTAATCCAGACTGGTGCTGTGCCGGAACTTTTGAAAATCGATCTCATATATTATTGCTTGCCCGTACTGTTAACCGGTGACGCCTTAATGAACACTCCTTTATAATATAATATAATAATATCTGGGGACAATTCCACACACGACTATCCGATTCCACATTAGGCAATTGAATGCCTGCGTTATGGTGACCGGACAGTTGATAAACATACATATATATGTACATACGATATATTACTTATATAGATATTTTTATTATGACCAGACACAGAAAAACAGATGTGCTCATCACACAAATGTTTGTCCTGATTGGGAATCGAACCTACGACCTCCGGTTTTGCAGTCAGGGTCTCTAACCGCTCGACCGCGAGGCCAGTCAAATGTTTATGATTCCTTACATCGGTTTCTATCTTATTTACTTACATTTCGTAAACTCAGTCCTATTAGCTCAAGCTACGGATATTGAGTATTCCAAGATCTATAAAGACATTGACCAATAAAGGTGTCGATATATAAATACGGGAGGAATTCTTTCACCAAAATCGGCGAAAATTCTTAATGTTAAAGTTCGAATTGAAATAACATCTTAAAGACAATCTTGATCAGCCATTTTACATAATCTCCGCCCATAAAGTGTACAAAATTTATTAGTTCACGATTAAAACCGGACCCGGGAACAGAGTGAGGCGCATTTAATCGGAAATACATCTGTTAACAATGAAACTTCAGACCTTAGTCGGGTCGCGCTCAAATACTTCGGAATACGCCCGCCAACAACTCTACAAAACAAAAGAGATTTAAATATGCGTTCCTAATACCTAAGCGAAGTCGAAAGTAAAAGGGAAAAGAAAAAAGTCTCAGTTTCAATTTTATTTCTTTATTCTTGTGTGATAAGTTATCTAAAGAAGAGAGAAAACTTTAGTTATGCCTGCAACAATTACACTTTGATATTGCACATTTAACTTGAATGCATATGTAATATCGTGCATTAGCGGCGCAAGTGTTACGGAAATTCCCCCACTCCGAAGTATCGCTAGCAGTCATTTACTTCACACATGCACAAGTCGCTAATGAAACTGTTGAATAATTCGACTCAGGTGAAGACGAACTTTTACTCCGGAATATTTTAAACGTTAAAGGATCCCTTCGTACTAAATCTCTGCCGTCGTGCCGGGACACATATCGACCGGCAGGCGATAAACTCAATAGTATTATCGTTTCAAATATGTATGAAGTTTTTGATATAAACTTATTCGAAGAATTAGTCAATTACCTTGTTTGTTATTATTATTATTATTATACCATTATGCCAGGTCTCTAACGGGGTAGGCAGCGCGCATTGAGTGCCTAATATCTCTGTCTTTACAAACCGGCCGTGCTTCGTGGTACGTTAATATATTGTTAAATAATCCATTTGATGTTGACTGCGGCCTACGACAGCTGAAAACACGGATGGAAGTGATCTAGATAGATGGATATGCATCAACAGTTTTTTATAGAGTAACAAAACTGACAGCAGGTACGTGTAATTGTATAGTTCGCATATTTACATTTTCGAATAACAGTTAGCATGTATATGTCGGTATGTCTAGTTACCTCAGCACTCGCTCTGCCGACACGGTCTAGCTTGAGTTTCGAGATATTATTAACACCTTTAACATCGCGTTGCTTTCCCGCTCCAACCAGCGTCTAAGCACGGATAATGACGCTAAGCATTTCTTCATTCAAGCTACTTACGTCTAATTTAGTTCTCGGAGTTTCATTCTCTTGAAAACCCTACCTTTTCGCTATTTCGACGTCTCTACCAATGATGATATAATATTTAGATATTGTATATAGACTATAAATTGCTCTATTGTCTTGGTATGCCATCATACTCGGCCATCTAATCCCAAAATAGGCAAAGCCTGTACTATGTTGACCGGACGACTGACAAACTACATATATACATACATACTATATAATGTTATGTATGTATACTATATAGTACTTGTATAGATATTTATATTACCCTCAGAAACACAAAAAAAAATGTGCTCATCACAAAATATCTGTCTCGGGTGGGAATCGAACTCATGACGTCCGGTTCAGCATTCAATGTCTCGAGCCACTGGATCAAGGGGCTCGTCAAAATTTTATCTGACACATAAATATTTTTATAGACGATACACGTGCAGTTTTCCACACTGCGAGCTGTATTCACGTCTGCCAACTCAATCACGTACGCCGGAAATTGTGGACGAAAGGTCATGACACCCGACTTGTCATTTACGACGGGAGACACCACAACTGGCTTCCGGACGTAAATGAAAACATCAAATATGAGGTCTCAAACCACAGGGGTCACGTTCGCGCCGCACTTCCGACCTCATATTTATAAGGTATTATTGCAATTATGCCTGGTGAAATTGCCATGGACAGGAAAAGCGACTCGAATATACGAGTAATGTCTAAATCTCGACAAATATTTAATACCAGATTCCAAACATTTTAATAAGTTAACAAAACAAATTTAACAAAAATTATATTTCACTTGAATATTCATTTGCAGTGCCAAAGGAGCGGCCAAAGCGATATCGGTTGAAAAAAAACTTGTATTTTGCTTTATTTTTTTAAAATACTATCTCGTAGCTGTTTGCAAATTATTATTGAGAAAAGCCTACTCCGCTAGGGATCTGGAGTATTGTATAATAATAAAACCCTTGTTTATTACGCCAGCTATAACCAAATTCTATTGTGGCTCCGTACAGGCCGATATTAAATAACCCAATTATTTATAGACGAAAAATCTTAAAATAGGTATTTGACGAATTCCATAAGAGTTGTTCAGTTTTCACGAAGTGAACGCACGTGTGCTCTTTGAAGTTCAATCGTGCCGGTCTGTGATTTTAGGATTTAGGAATTTTTGCTACTTGTGTATACATTATTTGAAGTTTGTGGAATTTTATTATTTTTCCAAAGTATGTTAGCCATGTGTATTACGAATATAATATAGAAATGTCAGTTACCTTTTCAGACTGGAGACGTCGCGTGAACATATGAATATTTTAATATTGTCAAACGAATCTTCAATTCTACGCGAGACAAAAATCCTTTTCTTCCATAATAACGCAACTTACAAACATATTTTGATAATATAGAAATATAACAGCACTCACACATTACAACGTATCTTGAACGTATATTTTTGAGTGAATTAGACAACAAAAAAGCATAGAAAAGTAAGATAACGAAAATGAAACCAAACAAATCACAAATAACACTGAAGATGTTAGAGAATGTGGTGTACCTAATCAATAATGCAGCCAAATGAAATTCGAAAAGGAAAAATTAGGTTATTCCCTTTAGACGTCGGCATGGCTTATCATCATATTTCGTGGGGTTTGACACTAGCGTAAATCAGCATTGTTGGTCAGTGTATCTAAATTGAGGCGAGTGAGGTAATAAATCAGAGCCGTCGTCAGAGATCCTATCGGTTTAATTCACTTGAAGCAATTAACTCCGGCGCGACCCTCGCCGTTCCGGATGCCATATTTGATGTTTTGATGCGCGTCTGCGAGCCGCTCCGGCAATCTCTGATCTCGCTCAAATGATAAGGCGGGTTACATAATTTCCTCCGCAAATTACCCTTTACGTGAGTGGGATTTGCGACTGATGGGGACAGGGGAATATTTTTTATTACAAAGCATCTGAACGTTTTCCACGCGGAATTTTAACAATAATATCATGGTGCAAGTCACACGAAGCCTTTCGATCCAGACCTAGACAAACCCTGCAGTGTGAACAGATCGCTGATTTGAACAGTTTTTTGAAAAATGTAAGTACAAGAGAACGACTCGCATCTCAGTAAACAATAATTCGTTGAAGCTTAAAGTACACATAAAGCGATTGACAGATATACTTGACTTCGATGTAAAACATTGAAGCAATTGTCGAGTCCCTGTAAGTTTAATTCGGATCAATCATGACTAGCACAGCCTTTGCCATTCCGCCGACATGTTGGATATCGCGTGCCGTACCGCGGGCCGGCTCCGCTATCTCTCGTTGTATATGATAAGTCGTGTTTCATAAACTTTTCTCCGCAATTTCCGGAGAACGTGATTGAGTCGTGTGGCCGGTGGGATCTCTCGCGTCGTTGAAGTAAATTGCGTTCATGTTCAGGTCGGGCCGGATGGGAATATTAAAAATATTCGTATCTCTAGGATTAAATATCATCGTATAATAAATCGCTAAATTTGCTACGTTCGTTATTCTTCACTTACTGTTCGTTTCAAATCTCAAAGGTGGAGTTAAGATAATAATTAGCATAAAAATATGGCATTAAGGCCCCGTAACGCTGAACGAAGGCGATTATGACTGTTAACGTCACGCCACGGTCTATTGCCTATGAACACACCCTTAAGACTGGTTTACAATGCTCCCTTGCACACTTGTCTAGGTCCGGTGCCGAGACTTTGGTCCTCAAAAGACCGCCTACTACCACCTGGGCAATATCATGGTTTGTCCAAGTTACGCACGAAAGGTAATGTCCTTGTTATTTGATATCATAAAGCCGCTAGGAGTATAAATATATCACCATGGTACCTCGTTATCATTAGTAGTTCACCGTGCGGCGCTAAGCTCGTTAATATCGCTAAACAAGCGGGTATTAACGACAGCTATCCCCGCTACTTTACGCTTGCCGCCTCATCCTACTTATTAATACATTTAACCCCATAAATCATTATTTTAACACTTCCTAACAAAATATTTTCCAGAACTTACTATATTTAGAGATGGTAATAAAATCGATACCTCTGTCGCCTTCGACAATGGGGATACGAAAATACTATTTAAGTGAGCAATGTTATCAGATATTTTACCGCCAAAACACGAATATATTATTAAGGTTGGATTCTGAAGACATTCAGTCAGTTGTGAGCAATTTGAACTACGCAATATTCTATCACTCCATAGATATAGAAGTAACTGTTGCTGGTTCTTCTCTCGAGCTCTTCTAGCAAAATACTCCTGCCTTAAGCCAGTACCGTCACCGCATCGCGTCAGTTCAATCGTGGCTCGTTCAGCGTACTTAGCTTGACCCGTAAACAAGTTTCATAAACTTTAATAGACAAACATAAGACCGTTTTATAACTACATACAAGCTAATGTATTTACAGAAGAAATTCACTGCATTATCAAAAGTAGTTAATTTTTTAACCGAAAAAGAACTATTCAATTTGACCATATTTATCAGGTCCCGTTTAGCAGCCGATGTTAAATTCATTAACGCTACCGCCCTCGCGGACCCTAATGGCCGCTCCGTTGCCCGCGGGGTAATGTTTACCTCTTAACCTACGAATTAATGTTTAAACCCTGTGACTTATCTTATTGCTCGAGGGAGATAGGGAGGTGTGGAAATTACATTTAGCTCCTAGTTTCATGTTGCGTTACCCCGGCGCGAACTGACGCAATATTATTAATATTAATAAAGAAGAAGTAGAACACACATTCATTATTATTGCCCTGGACTGACATCACAGACTGGCCTCTCGGTCTACCGGTAACATACTCAGCTTGCTAGTCCGAAGGTCGTAAGTTCGATTCTCCTCCGGGATAAACATTAGTCAGATAAAAACATTTATCAGCGTTCTGGTCATCGTAATACGGGTTTACCTGCTTTGAGATCGGATAGCTGTGTCCCAAGACATTGTCATTAATATTTTGGTATTTATAAAAAAAATTATCAGTGAAAAATGTACATATATAAAAACGACATCATTGTATAGCATCATCCCGTAATTCTTTTACAATTCCAATTTCTCATTGAAAACAAAATAAAACTTCAAACGGAGAGCGAAAACGTTACAGCGACGATCTCTTCCATGAGCGGCGTACAGACGGAGTATTTTTCCCACGTGCAGAATAAATCTAATTCGCGTTACTGTATCCACACTCGGAAATAAACTCGCGACGCTCCTCCGAGCGGAAACGGCCCTTTTTCTGTTAACCAAAACAAACAGCATCGGAATGATTTGAACAGCGGCTGTTGGACCAACATCAATTGTTACACTTCTAATAAAATAAACACAAATATCTCCAGATTCTCCTCCATGGATTTGGCGAGTTTAAAATGAACTTCGCCAGAGAACTGAAGGAATGGTTTCATTTTTAAAGTAAGCTTGAACTGATTCGGATGTCAGTATTACTGCGCTAAATGCTGCTGGACGGTTTATTTAAATCAAAATAGTGATGATTCGGAATTAAATTCGTGGTTGCACTAGAAATCAACGGAGCTGATCTCCACAGGCAAGGCCGAGTGCACCCCTTTCCATCCAATACCTTAATTAGGGGTTATTATTATTTGTTTTGTTTTTTACATTGTTTGCCTGTTATGGATGGAAAAAAATTCTTACTTTCTTCCTAAACAGATGTTAACAGTTGGAGTTATACCTATTTGAGTATAGATTGCGTAATCATCCTCAAAAACATTTTAAGATATCCGCAAAGTAGGGCGCGTGGTCCCTATCGTTTAGAAAAAATTGCCTAGAGCCTCTTAATGGTCGTTATCCCCAAAAGACATTCGCTTTAGTACGAGTACCTACCGGTTGAAATGACAGAATCGATCTAGGCTAAGTTGTGAAAACATATATAGCAGGTCTCTCAGTATCACGTCACCGCGTAACGGCAGGACTAACGGGTCGCGGATTCGATTCCCAGACAGGATAAATATTTGTGCGATGAGCACATTTGTACATTGTATGTTTATCAGCTGTCCGGTTACCGTAGCACAGGCATTTGTTGGCCTCCTTTGAAATCAGATAGTCGTAAGCGAAGCTGTCACAATTATTATTATTATTACATTTTTGACTTCATATCAAACACGGGGCTATCTGCAACCCTTTTTACGTCCCACTACTGACTGACTGCTTCTTCCCGCCGCAGCTTCAGATCCACCGTGCTGCTCCAGAGCAGACTGCCGAAGATTCCTGTTTGTTTGTATGTACTGTTTTAAAGGCCTCGTTGAGTTCCCCGATAAGGATATCTGACGTTAACAACCGGGAGTGACTGCTTAACGTGTTCCACGGACTTAGCGTTAAATAACAGCTGATAACGGTGTGCTCGCTTTGTTCCGGATGGATCGTCAGAGTTACTGCGCGAATGGAAGTTAGCTCAAATATATAGAATACGAAACCTTGGCCAAAGTACTTAGGTAAATTTAATTATATGTAATCCATAGGCTCATGAATTATAGATCCTTGTCATCATCGCAGATCTATGTTCTTTTCACTTTTAGATAGAGGTTTGTTGTCAAAATATGAAGGGTTAAGGCCAGAGGCTGCCCGGCAAGACCATTGGGATCTAAAAATCTCATATGAAAGAACATAGATGATCAGGTGTGCAGGTTTCTTCGAGACTCTTTTACTCATCTCTATAGCGAATAATATTTAATATTGAAAAGGCCATTGGACTAGCACACTTAAACAAACGCGGGGAATATTGTACAATACTATGAACTTAACTAAATAAATATTTAATTAGGTCGTCTTTCAAAAATGCAAACTACAACTTACTATACTAATTTTACTCTATTCGGAGTTCCCACAATTAACCAAACTGGCGGTTAAACTTGTCTGACTAATTACACATTAAAAATTTAAAATCGATCATGGTTTCTATTACCACACCCTATAATTATTGAACGATTTATGTAGCACAGTATCCAACAACGTTCTAGCTAAACGGTGCTACTTAAAGTAAACTTAATTCCTATCTATAATATTGCCATTTCCGACGTCCGTGCGGAGCTACCGCTGTTCTTCACCCACACGCAGTCACTCCTATTTCCCAAATGTATAGGGAGAACCTAAGGATTTTATTTAACCACAAATTCGCACTATACGAGTACACGCACGTCACTACAATGTTAAGTTTGTTGCTACGACAATAATACTGACAGCATTACTTTTGCTACAAATGAATAGATAATTCTGATTGAGCAATTGCTTATATACAATTCTAAGTAAACATTATGTATGTAATATTTGATTTGTTTACTTTCATTATACGTATTGGTCCTCGGTTGTTTGTTTATGCAAATGTGAAATGTTAAATCTCTCGTCGGTAAACATCGACCTACCTATAATTATGCTACATGCGAGTTGGCTTTTCAAATACAAAAATAAAGCCAAATACTTTCTTTCTCTTATGAGAAGTATCACTAATACTTTGTGCCATGAGTTCTGATGGAAATACTTGAGAGGCGTTTTTGTGATAGAATGGATTTATATGACTATTTGAAAGTTCTACAATTACGTTGAACCTTTTATTAGAAATAGCGGCTCAGTGGTAGAGGCTTAAACGTCATTTAAGCATCGAGCATCCGTTACTGTAAGCTATCGCGTACTCTTTGATTTGGTCAATTTGTTCCATTCCAAGCCGCTCCATAAATGCCATTCCCACATTCACAAAGGGAAAATTATTGTTATATTTAAATTTGAACAAACTCTTACATGATAGCGAGTTCAGAAAGGCTGTAGTTGCGTTAAATCAAAGAAAATGAAAAGAAGGACAAAAGAATGTTGGAAATAAAATGTATTTACGCCTTGATGGACTGACAGGAGACAGATAGCCACCGGGGATACAAGGGATTACTGTAGTTAGCTCCTTTAAAAAGTTTATGAGTAATTTTCCCAAAAACAAAAATAAAAATGCTAAGAAGTTATAACATCCTATGACATCCCATTCAGCCGAATCCATGTTGTACTTTCGTCTTCAATGATATTATTGAAGAGATTGCGAATTAAATCACCAATGGGCACTATCAGTGAAATAATGTCGACAGGAATATTTATCAATCTGCTTTACGAATTAGCTTTCCTACGCACTCGTTCGCTACAAAGAGGGGATTTACGCGATCATTAGGCACTGACGCTGGACGCGTTTCCGGGATAGCTTAAGAAAATTCAATTAAATATCGCTACAAAGGGAATTAGCGGCCGAGCACACGTTCCCTGCTGGCGCGAACGATTTTGCGTACATTTACCGACTTTATTATTTTTCTTTAGCCCATATAAAATTCTTGCTTTAAATAACAACATATTAATAGACAAAAACATAATGGTTCAGTTCCATTTTATTCTCTATTCGTCAACCGATTTCCTCTTCTTTTTGTGTTCGATACCGCGGTGCCGTAGGAGAGCTAGGTTATATCGGAATTGTACCACACTAAGACCCCTTCGGTGACTTTCCTCTGCACTTTTGGATAACTGGACAGCTTTTAAACAAATATATACATACTATTCAATGCTTACACTAAAGTTTGACCTGGATTGGAAATGAATCCACGACATCTGGTTTAGCATTCGATGCAATTAAATATCACCCCATTTCTTTACCATAAACAAGACTTTACATTTCCTTTTAAAAATTGCGCGTTCAGTTTTAAATATGAAAATTCAAGCTAAAGTTGTTTTGGAACAATCGTCGAATATTAATATTATTATTTAATTTGACAATATGGATTACCGTACAGTAACACCTGATACAATAAACTAATTATAGTACTGTTTAGACATTTTCCAAGGGGAAAATGACTAGTCAGTCGAGTACAGGTGCCGAGAGGTATCAGCTATCCATACAAAAGAAATATTTTAGAATTTTTCACGACACACAAAAGGCAGGATACGTTTCAGACAATGCTGCCGGCATTTGAATTGCATACAATGGCATACAATGGCGCGTCGAAGTATGTTTATGGATATGCCCGTGTAATATGGACAAAGGAATACTTTTGAAATAAAATAGGCTTTTATTTCACAAGAAATTGTAAACAATGAAAACTTTTCAAACACGTTTTACGCAGTTTTTTCTAATTAAAAACGCCTTTGAAAACCTTAAACATTTTTGATTTAAGCTACTCCAATTGAGAACTTCCTAAACATTGTTATTCATTATTTTTGTTGATTCAATTGCATTGTAAACGGTCAGTAAACAGAAGGTCCATAGTGGTAAGATGTTAAGTGGTCATCGTCGCCTATAGCGACGGCTTTGCCTGCCATGTAGTAATCTTTTAACACTACATTTAAAAAACCTCATGTAATTGCATACTCCACCAGCTCGCTGCAGGATCAGTACGGTTGGGTTTGCTTCGCGCCGTCGGTGGTGAACGGTACGTAGATTTCTTCCAGTATGTTCTTTCGTCGTTCCAGGAAAAGATAATAATGATAAAGATTTTAATTCAAAAGAATCAAAGCTTGTTCAATATGTACAAAAGGTACGGGTACAAATACGGGTACAAACTTGTTTTCATACGTAGAAATATTTATATTTTTTCGTTCATACGGTTGCGGATTTCCACGTCCAGGTGTCACGATAGTGAGGCTACGGGACCTACTCGTATAAATTATTTAGACGAGGGCAAGCCTTCGAAGTGTCTATTTGAAATATTTATAGTGCGCTCCCAGATCTGGAAATGAGATATCAAGCAACGAGCCTTTTGCTACGTTAATTTACACTGGGAACTCCTTTTTTGTAAATTGTATTGTTTGTATTTAATGACCAATGTTTAACATACCTGAATGCTAGATTGGAGTGGATTCAAATCCTAAAAAAAATTGTGTTTTTGTATTTATTCTTACTTGGGTTTATTCAAGATTGGCCCTGGGCTGAAATCGAAGCCACGATCTACGTTAAATGTTTGCCTTGCTTGGTTGTTGTGAAACGTACCAGAGGTTTTTAGTCATTAATTAAGTTAGGAGTTGTATAATTGGAACTGTTGAAAATAGTGAGACCGGCCCTTGACATATTTTAAAATTCCGCTGGTTAACTCTTACAGCAAAATTTACTAGCATTAAGGTTTTCAAATTTAGCCGAAATTAATTCAATATTAATACAATTTAATTATTAATGTCATAGAATAATATAATTGTATTTTGTGGATTTGTAAAGTCAAGTGCTCGCCACGATTTCAACCCTATGGATATAGTACGTCGTATAAACAGAGATCAGGTTTTAAATTTTTTTGTCGTATTTGAAGCAGGCATGACCCGTGCATTTTGTCCCGAATCAAAGAGAAATTATGCATTTTTTCAAGGTGTACGTGTAGCCTTTGTCCATCTCCGGCGTAAAGACATTCGCTTTACAAAAAACTAGGACAGTTCGTTTTTACAAACACACTTTAGTATTGGTGATATTAATAATTACATATACGAGTATGACTGCATGTAACATTATTTGCGAACAATGCGTAGCAACCACAGATCACAATAACCTACGAGTATTTCTATTGTAAATAACATTAGGCTGTAAGCATGAGATAAACCTTGTCGGATCAAGCGTTGTAGCGGACAACACACAGCCGAAAATACTGCTTTCGCTCTTTTTTCGGGGATTAAATCGTTAAATCTTCTAGCTCCATTATGTGGATAACCATCTTGTTCACACGTAACCTACACACCTGGGTATATTTTCTTATCTGTTCATCGTTTCCTTGTATAATTGAATATCTGTATTTGGTATGTATATAAGGTAAACTAAATAAATGTGTAAACGTTACCATGACTGGTTGACACGATAGAACTCTCTGAAGGAGGGCGCCAGACAGAACACTACCCGTGCCAACGAAATGTCGCATTAACGACTAATTTGGTCTCATTAGAGTATCAGATAACCAACCGAGTATATGTAAGCTTTTGCGGATAACTTTAGATATTAAATTGTTTTTTATTCAAGGCAAAGGTCGTCTGAATAGATTGACAGTATTCAGCGGAAACTTTTGAATTTAGTCTTACACGATTGCTATAAGGGACCCTATAAAACGTAGCTCCATGAATTATCAATGAGATTAATGGTAGAATTTATGACAGGGAATAAAATTTACAATGCGATGCCAAGATTTACGATAGCAGTGTCACAATCTCATAAATCAACGCCGATATTATGTCTGAGAGCTTAAACTTTAGATGGTAATAATAATATCCTGATTTTGGAGAGTGACTAGAAGATGAAACGTCATGTTGTCTACAATTTTGCTCTTTCCGATTTTTTTTAGCTTGGATATTATTCACATTTTAGTTCTTCTATAGGGTAATACTACTTACCTGTTTATTTAATTAGTAACTGTTTCAATGCCACGCCCACTACGTGTTATTTCTAAATCGTTGCACCCAAGAGTTTTGGAGCCGAAGCATAAATTGAAGCCATTACGCAAATTGTTTGAAACGCTCAAGTTTTCCGTCATAATAAACGGTTTGATCGTAAACGTCCTTGAGACAGGGGAAATCTGTTCACTGTACACACAGCGGAGATCAAAGTGAACCGCGGAATCTGATCGGGCACTGGCGCGGTTACATTAGGAGAAAACTTTCCATCTCGTAGCCAAACAAAACCCACGCAGAGGACCGAAATATTCACTTATATTAACGAAGCCTGACGTCCATAAATAGACGAAAAACGGTAACTCGAAAGTCAGACACTTATAAGTAGATTCGCGCCACGAGTGAAGTGAAAACAATGTTCACGTTACTTCACAGCAATCAAACGGTTCTCCAGCGGATTGTCGCTATTAATCCATACTTTCATACTAATATTATAAAAGCGAAAGTAACTCTGTCTGTCTGTCTGTGACGACATCACGGTCAAACCGCTGAACCGATTGTGAACAATAAAATTCCTGAAAAAAGTAAAAAAATGGGAGAAAAATGTAGTCTATGTTCACCCCAAGACCCTCAAGTATCTTTATATGAAATTTCGTAACAATCGGTTCAGCGGTTTGACCGTGACGTCGCCACAGACAGACATATAGACAGACAGAGTTACTTTCGCATTTATAATATTAGTATGGATAAATTATTTATTTACAAAACTGAGATAAAATTGCTTCCTTTTCTATGAAACAACATTGACGAACTCTTTGAACAATGATGTTTCCATACAAGGGGATTTTGATACACTGATTATCGAAGCATTATTCACTCTTTCAAGGTTTGAAATTAAATAAGTAGAAGATAACATTCAACTAAAGGGTACAACAAAAAATATTGTCATTTACTCAATAGATATACATTGATATTATCCAATAGACACATTTTCCCAATAGATAGACATTAAAGTTAAGGGAGCTGATGAGATTGTATTAAAATAACGTCAATAATAAATTTGTGATAGCACAAATTTTCCAAGCTCCACGCCGCACGATCTTAAGTATTTCCGTGGGATATGACGTCAGTATAAAGGCGGGCAATTAGGGAGTTGTGAACTTGAAAGAAATCCATTTCGGGTTTAGAGACTCCATTGTTTGGAGGCATAATAACGGCTTTGTCCCAAACTCCTATGTCAGCTGGAATTACTTAAGCTTGAACTATACAAACGTAAATGGATTTCGGCCACAAAATGGGATCCGGGATTCAGATTAGGCAAATGACTGTGGCAAATAATAATATAATGGACGCTGACCGGGCGGTTTTTTAAAACACCGTTTTAAACAGGATTCCCGGGTCAATATAGATACTAGAAAAAATGAATTAAGTACATATTAAGTAGGTGTACATTTTAATTCTGATTATGATGTTTGTAATTATTTGTTGCTTTCGGTACAAAATAAAACTAAATCGCAAATAAGCGAATTATGAGTCTATTTAAATTATGACGTTTTTCGTCTTCCACTAAAATTTTTTCAGCTGTCTCTGTGTGCTTTGTTTCCATTCCCTCTCTGCCGCTTAGCCTTCTCTGGTCCTTCGATTATCTTTTTCTGTGACAGTGACTACGATACCAGCACTTGGTGACCGTAACATTGGCAGATACAATGAAATGGCTACTCTATCGCGATTCAGCGCTTAAGAAATTGGTGGTTTTATCTTCACGATAGTTGTTATGTTCTCCTGTATGTTCATTTGTTGAATGTCACTTGTGTTTATTTCATGTTATCAAAGCAAATATGTGTTGCGTATATTTACTGAGACTTAAAATAATTATCGGCTTGTTTATGGCAAATAATTATATTACGGGGACCGCTTATGTTACTATATGGTACGTTAATGATTTAATCACTTTTTAATCGTTAATCACTTAAATATTTAAACTTTAAAATTTTAATAACACACAGAGTAAAACACGGCTTCATTAAAGACTAACGACCGGTCCTGACTTCGCTCGGTTTAAAAAATGCCTCCCGCGCCGACATCCCCACCACCGCATAACCTAACCATGATTATTTTGTCGCGTATTACATATAAATTAATTGTATGCGCCATTTATAATTTTTAAATCAGTTTTCATTCTTATTCAGGCTTAAATTTAGAATTAATTCTTACATTTTTCATAAGTTCGCAAATTAAGACATATCGGAGTTAAAAATAAGTAGCATGGTATTTGTCGTATTTGGATTTAAAATTAACCAATCTTGGTAGTATAAGTATGTTTATACATTTTTATACATAATATGTTATCAGCTATATACATATAGTCAGGACAGCGCAGGTTCTGCCTGGTTTGGTTACTGTCGTGTGCGAGTTATCCCAAGATATTATT